>JARFIW010001754.1:0-251133 GCA_036346225.1 Platerodrilus igneus
CGTAACGACACTACAAAGCCTAATTGCCTAAAGCACCATCATTAGTCAACATTGAGTTATATATACATTATTTGGTGAATCTTTATACACTTTGTTATGAATTTCGCCTCACGTTAGTTTTATATAACCAATCGAAAATTCTATATAATAGTAACAAGCCCAGGGATGGAAAATGGCCTTTAGAAAAGAAAACTCTTGAAAGACTTTTTAGCTAACTGGGTTTTGACCTGCGGTCGCATGAGATTTGGTCAGTGGGGTTTGATAAATTTGGAAAATAATATAATGGATGCCACCTAAATTTTTTTTAATGCAACAGACTGAATCAAATTGCAAGAAAAGGAAAATTTGGAAACCTGAATTATCACTAACCACTTTAAATACAAAGTTTGATTACCACAAATATGTAACTTACTCCTGGTCGTCTTCTTCACTAAACTGATGATGTCCTAGGACAGCTCTGAAACATAAATACTACCAACAAAGATACCATTTATATCTTATAATCCTGTATAAACACTAAATCTTTATTTCAGTTTCATTTAGTTTTCATTGTATCATTATATGCATTCATAGTGAGCGAAATCTTTCAACTACCTTAGCACTTTTGTGAAATTCGATAATTTTTCAATAATAAACTGAAGTCAAAAAAAAATCTTTATTCCTTTTAGGACATATTAAAAGCCATTATAAATGTAAATTATTAAAAACAAAATTCTTATTAGTGTAGTTTCCATGTTTACAGGAGTAAAACAAAATTTTAAGCTTTAATTACTATTAAATCTTAATATGATTTCTGATACAATATTTACTTAATAATTAATGGTCTGGGGTAGCGCTACGAAAGATTTTACATTCTTTTAAAATTACTCAACTTCCAACAAAATTATTATTAGATAATCTTATTTCAGTTGAACTTCTGGTATTAGGCTTTGATAAGATAACAGTATCATTAAAATTGAACTTGATTTTGTAATTAACAAGTGACAATTGCTTATCTGTTCGTAATATCTCTTTTTTTTATTAGGTTATGAATAATTTATTAATTTGAGTACATCATTAATTATCTAAATTGTTCTTTAAATAATAAACATTTAGAAAAAAAGATAAGCCTTTTAACAAAATATGTCACAAAATTATTCATGGATGCTCAATTAGTTGATTTCATACAGTAACATGAGGTAATTCACAACCTTTCAAGAAATCACTACATATATATATATATATATATATATATATATATATATATATATATTATTAAATCTTTTATTTTACTACTTTACTATGTAATCACTCACTCTTTATTCTATAAAATTTTATTTGATTTTACCCCTTTTTTGTCGCGCCTTTTTTTGTGCAATGTGCACACCTAATGCACGCCCCGGACTTGCAACGTTTGGTTGGTTCTTTAATTAACTATTTATTTCAATGCCTCGACTATTTAAGCTCTTAAATCTCAGGGTGTTCAAACTACTTATAGTGAGTTCTGTTATAAGTAGATGTGCAAAGTCCAACCAACGTGCACACTCTTTTGTTTTAGTACAAAATTTTACTCTACTTTTGTGTATGCCAAAATTTTACTACGATCAAAGTCGCTTTGTGCCAAATTAAATTACTACCAAAATTATATGACTATTTCTGACGTTTTAAGATATCTCAGCACTCACCTGGTTTATACTTCGTATGTGGCGCTCTAACTGCTGGCTCAAAATCCTTATCGCCGTATGCGTCTTTACACTGATGTCCTATCTGGTTGAATGATTGATACCGCCTCCAGGTGTTGTTCTGAAATTTAGCTGCTCCCCAATACCTGAAATAATTAACCCGAATTTAGAATTTTGAATACCCAGTGCTGTAACTTCCCCTGTGCTAATTTCTGCTTTAATTCTCCACTACCAATTGCTGCTCTCCAAAATTCCGCTCCTCGTGTCTTCAAATAATTCGTCCGCTTCTTCTTATCGTATCCAAATTTACTCGTCGTCCTAATTCAAATTGCTCTATGCCCCGCTACAAATCTATAAATCGCTATCCAAATCCAACGTCTTTCCTTATATAATTCATCTCGATGTCCTGCTACCTAATTATCGCTATCCAAATCCAACTTCTTTCCCTTGTATTACCACTCGAATGCCTGCTACCTTTCTATAAATCGCTATCCAAATCTCACTTCTTTCCTATAAATATTTCCTCTCGGTGTCCTGCTACAAATCTATAAATCGCTATCCAAATCTCACTTCTTTCCTATAAATATTTCCTCTCGGTGTCCTGCTACAAATCTATAAATCGCTATCCAAATCCAACTTCTTTCCCTTGTATAACCACTCAACTGCCTGCTACCTTTCCCAATATCGTTCCAATTCTATATACTTTTCGTCGTTTCACCGTCGCACTATCACTACTCTTTACACTTATTACTTTCGTCGCTGTTACTTCTTTGCCCTTCTTTACTAAATCAAACTCTTTAAAACAAATACTTTTATTAACTTCTTTTGAAATCGTATACAAATTAGCACAGTATGAAAAACACGTCTTTTTACCAAAGAATTTCGAAATAATCTCCTCTTGTTTGCTTTCCAAGGCGACCATTTTAACTTTCCTGCCTACTAAATCTTAAATTACATAACAAAATCGTCCAATAACATCCTAACATTTCGTTTGTGTCGCACATACCATAGTTCATGTCCTTTACACTTTTCTTAATTACATAAAATTCTAGTGTTTGTCCTAAATATTTACAGTTCACCAATCATATTTGACATTGTTATAACTAATAATTTTGAGTTTACAAATATTGTCCAAAAGTTGATTCTATTTAAAATGCAAAACCAAAACAAATAACACTTGAACCTGGATGCGTGGTTGATAGTAAACGTCCATAGACGCATCCGGTTTTGGACGGCAAATGTACTTTCAAAGGCCTTTAAAATTGAAACTCGGCATAAACCCTTGAGCACTGTGCATCTTACTACGTCATTTAGTCATTTTAATATTACCTTTTGGCACTTAATTTCAACTACCTTTTGAATGGTATTTTAGTATATGAAAAATATGGCAAACATATATTTTAAGTTTATGTGATCAAATATGTGTATAATTTTGCTTGGCATATACTACCTTGTACTAAACAACCCTTAGAACTCTTGGTAGCTCCTATACATAACAATATATATATTCTTTTAGTGGTTTTCAATTACTAGTTCGATTTGAAATGGTAATTCAACTTTAAATACAAAGTTGGGTTTTCATTTCATCTTAATAACTATTAATATATATTAAGCATTCATTTGCATTCCAAATGTGGATTATTCTCTATTAATAATATATATATATATATACACTCACACACGGGACCTCCATTTTACCTCTCATCCGAACGAGGGTGTATTTTAGCGAAAAATGCTCGCCTAACATTTTTCAAGCGGACCGTGTCGGGATACGAACCCGGGACCTTGGGCGTAGTAGTCACACACATACCACTACGCCACGGAGCCGCCTACAGTCTATATACAGCTCGATTCCCTTCTATTGTTTTCTAATTATATGCCCTATTTCACCGAGATTCAGTGGTATATGAAGGAAGTTAAGCAGCCTGGGTTGCCAAGGATCCCTCAACACTTAGGCATTTGCCGTATTAATAGTTTTCAGTAAATCCTTTCACACAATTAACATTAGTTGAGAGTATTGCAAAACCAATATCTGTAGTTGTTTATAGTAATCACCACGTTTAAGTAAAGTTATTATCTTTGTCATTAGTTTTTCCATCTTATGACTGGTTGGAAGCGTACCTCCATTGATTTCTATTCTGAGCTAGCGTACAAATTTTCCTGAAATTCTTACAGCCTACATCTTTCACTATCTGTGTGCAGTAGTCTAACCAAGGTCTACCTACTTCTCTTTCTTCCTATCTCTACTTTTAATATTCCGCACTATTACCTCATGTCTTAGTATGTGGCCTATCATCCTATCTCTCATAGTTTTTACTGTTTTCCACATACTTCTTTCTTCTCCTACCATTTCTAGTACCTCTTTGTTGTTAACTTTGTCTGTCCATGATATATTATATTTATATTATTTCCGAGAGACGCTGAAACGTGGCTTTTTGCCTTTGAACTTCGAGTGCAGTGGTCGTGTCTGGTATCGTATCTTCTCTCTAGTATGTAGATTTCCCTTTTGCTTATCTTTGTTTGTCGTTCCCTATAAAACCTGTTCCTTATTGTTCCCGCTACATATTAGGAAAGAAGATGTAATTTGGATACGACCTGGGCGCAGTCCACAACCCTAGAGCGAACGAGTCTTGGGAGCAGCCGCGACCGCCATAGCTTGTTGGAGCCATTCGGAAGGACGCTAGGCGTATCATCCGTAAATTATCTTGAAGGGGGCCATCAGCAGCCCTAATGGACGTTGCAGACGCCATCTTTAACTTATCCCGTAGGAAGCTGGACCTATTCATGTGAGTATTTAATTTTTACGAACTGTTTGCGAATTTGATATATTCCGTCAATTGCGCGTTTAAATTTGCATATTGTGTGACGTCATTGACAGATGGGCACGCTAAAATCTGTATAAAGATTAGAGCTACCAACTGCGGTTGCGTCACTCATACCGCGTCGACGGTTATGTATAGAGAAACATGTAAATGTAAGACAATTAATTGCCTTATACTAGAAGGGCTATTTTTGCAACACATGGAACGTTGAACAAAGCCTTCGCGTGATTTTTGGTTAATATTTGTTCGTTTGAGTAATGATCAATTACCTTTTTCCACGCAATTTTAAAATGATTTGCCGAGATGGGCAATGATTCTGTTAGTTTGCCCGCCTTGCCTACGAAACTAGTTTTCAAATTACTTACTGATACTTGGGAATAGGACCTAAATTAGGATTGTCGATAAGGACTACAGTAAAAATATTCTAAAAATTCTTAATAATTTCCATTAAATTTCTTAAGCTCTAACGTTGGAAGTTTATAATTAACCTGAAAGTTATTATTATTTTCCCCCTGGCTAGACATACTACTTGAAGATGATTACTCAGAGAAACTTTCCAAGAAACACTTGACTTGGGCTATTGCTTTAGTATGATTTTCATGAAATTCGTCACGAGTTAGAAATTCTAATTGACGATTATCTTCGCCTTCAATTAAAAGTTCTATCTCATCTCGTATTGCATCAAAAACTTGCAAGAGATTCGAGATTAAATGCTTTGATTTCAAGCTCCTTTATCTCAACCTTTTCTGCCCTTTTGATATCAAAGTTTGACAAGAACATTTTGAAACTTGTCAACTTTGCCTTTATAATAGTTCTCCTTTTCTTTAACTTTGAAATTTGATCTTCCATTTTAAGTTTGATTGTTATGGATTTGTATTTTAAACACTTTAAAATGGATGACAAACTTGATTATGAAAACTCACATGAACTCTTACTACTGTTCAATACAAGCACTACGTATAGATTTAATACTTGACTAGAAATATTTTGGTACACATAAATTGATTTTTTATATAAAATGAAGTAAAAACTCTCTTTTGGATCTCACTGTCAATGAATTCCAGGTAGACTTTTAATGGAACCAAATTGAAATGCTTCTGTATGAGTGTTCACATTAACGTGCTTTTATAAAATGAAAAGCACTTAAACTGATTTGTACAGACACACTTTATGACTTAAACTGCAGTACTGCACTGTTCCAAATTTCCTTAATGCGACTCTTGGCTATTTTAACGTTTGAAACATGCGGTACGTATCATCTGCATATGCTCTTCTTACACTGTTCAGTTATAAGGAATTATGCACTGCTTCTTTATTGTGAAGTAATGTTTGAATTTTCACAACCGACAGCACTTGACATGATAATTATCAAATTATCTTTGTATTTTTTGCTAATCCGGACAAAGGCACCAGCAATTTTAAGGTAATAAAACACTAGTGGACTGTAATGGCTATGTTTATAGGTTCGTTTCGCCTTTTATTTTTTAGTAATAACACAATTTTATGAGACCAAAAAACTCTGTCAGTGTACTATTGTCAATCATAAACAGCTTGATCCTAAATTAGCAATATCCATATACACTGATATCAGATATAGTACATAAACAGTATATCTGTACTTAAATTCATACAAACAATTTTGTTCTTATTTTGCCCTCGACAAGAATCACTATAAAAGAGCAGATGTTGTTCAAGGCCATGCTCATCTGCATTTCCGATATATTTTGCTGGGATAGTGGTTACTTCATCATCACAGTAGGAGAACCAGATAAGACAAAGGTAGAAGAAGCCTTTGAAATGTGGTGCTACAGACATATGATGAAGATATCATGGACAGACAAAGTTAACAACAAAGAGGTACTAGAAATGGTAGGAGAAGAAAGAAGTATGTGGAAAACAGTAAAAACTATGAGAGATAGGATGATAGGCCACATACTAAGACATGAGGTAATAGTGCGGAATATTAGAAGTAGAGATAGGAAAAAAGAGAAGTAGGTAGACCTTGGTTAGACTACTGCACACAGATAGTGAAAGATGTAGGCTGTAAGAATTTCAGGGAAATTTGTACGCTAGCTCAGAATAGAAATCAATGGAGGTACGCTTCCAACCAGTCATAAGATGGAAAAACTAATGACAAAGATAATAACTTTACTTAAACGTGGTGATTACTATAAACAACTACAGATATTGGTTTTGCAATACTCTCAACTAATGTTAATTGTGTGAAAGGATTTACTGGAAAACTATTAATACGGCAAATGCCTAAGTGTTGAGGGATCCTTGGCAACTCCAGGCTGCTTAACTTCCTTCATATACCACTGAATCTCGGTGAAATAGGGCATATAATTAGAAAACAATAGAAGGGAATCGAGGTGTATATAGACTGTAGGCGGCTCCGTGGCGTAGTGGTATGTGTGTGACTACTACGCCCAAGGTCCCGGGTTCGTATCCCGACACGGTCCGCTTGAAAAATGTTAGGCGAGCATTTTTCGCTAAAATACACCCTCGTTCGGATGAGAGGTAAAATGGAGGTCCCGTGTGTGAGTGTATATATATATATATATTATTAATAGAGAATAATCCACATTTGGAATGCAAATGAATGCTTAATATATATTAATAGTTATTAAGATGAAATGAAAACCCAACTTTGTATTTAAAGTTGAATTACCATTTCAAATCGAACTAGTAATTGAAAACCACTAAAAGAATATATATATTGTTATGTATAGGGAGCTACCAAGAGTTCTAAGGGTTGTTTCGTACAAGGTAGTATATGCCAAGCAAAATTATACACATATTTGATCACATAAACTTAAAAATATATGTTTGCCATATTTTTCATATACTAAAATACCATTCAAAAAGGTAGTTGAAATTAAGTGCCAAAAGGTAATATTAAAATGACTAAATGACGTAGTAAGATGCACAGTGCTCAAGGGTTTATGCCGAGTTTCAATTTTAAAGGCCTTTGAAAGTACATTTGCCGTCCAAAAACCGGATGCGTCTATGGACGTTTACTATCAACCACGCATCCAGGTTCAAGTGTTATTTGTTTTGGTTTTGCATTTTAAATAGAATCAACTTTTGGACAATATTTGTAAACTCAAAATTATTAGTTATAACAATGTCAAATATGATTGGTGAACTGTAAATATTTAGGACAAACACTAGAATTTTATGTAATTAAGAAAAGTGTAAAAGGACATGAACTATGGTATGTGCGACACAAACGAAATGTTAGGATGTTATTGGACGATTTTGTTATGTAATTTAAGATTTAGTAGGCAGGAAAGTTAAAATGGTCGCCTTGGAAAGCAAACAAGAGGAGATTATTTCGAAATTCTTTGGTAAAAAGACGTGTTTTTCATACTGTGCTAATTTGTATACGATTTCAAAAGAAGTTAATAAAAGTATTTGTTTTTAAAGAGTTTGATTTAGTAAAGAAGGGCAAAGAAGTAACAGCGACGAAAGTAATAAGTGTAAAGAGTAGTGATAGTGCGACGGTGAAACGACGAAAATTATATAGAATTGGAACGATATTGGGAAAGGTAGCAGGCAGTTGAGTGGTTATACAAGGGAAAAGAAGTTGGATTTGGATAGCGATTTATAGATTTGTAGCAGGACACCGAGAGGAAATATTTATAGGAAAGAAGAAAGAAGTGAGATTTAGATAGCGATTTATAGAAAGGTAGCAGGCATTCGAGTGGTAATACAAGGGAAAGAAGTTGGATTTGGATAGCGATAATTAGGTAGCAGGACATCGAGAGGAATTATATAAGGAAAGACGTTGGATTTGGATAGCGATTTATAGATTTGTAGCGGGGCATAGAGCAATTTGAATTAGGACGACGAGTAGATTTGGATACGATAAGAAGAAGCGGACGAATTATTTGAAGACACGAGGAGCGGAATTTTGGAGAGCAGCAATTGGTAGTGGAGAATTAAAGCAGAAATTAGCACAGGGAAGTTACAGCACTGGGTATTCAAAATTCTAAATTCAGGTTAATTATTTCAGGTATTGGGAGCAGCTAAATTTCAGAACAACACCTGGAGGCGGTATCAATCATTCAACCAGATAGGACATCAGTGTAAAGACGCATACGGCGATAAGGATTTTGAGCCAGCAGTTAGAGCGCCACATACGAAGTATAAACCAGGTGAGTGCTGAGATATCTTAAAACGTCAGAAATAGTCATATAATTTTGGTAGTAATTTAATTTGGCACAAAGCGACTTTGATCGTAGTAAAATTTTGGCATACACAAAAGTAGAGTAAAATTTTGTACTAAAACAAAAGAGTGTGCACGTTGGTTGGACTTTGCACATCTACTTATAACAGAACTCACTATAAGTAGTTTGAACACCCTGAGATTTAAGAGCTTAAATAGTCGAGGCATTGAAATAAATAGTTAATTAAAGAACCAACCAAACGTTGCAAGTCCGGGGCGTGCATTAGGTGTGCACATTGCATAAAAAAAGGCGCGACAAAAAAGGGGTAAAATCAAATAAAATTTTATAGAATAAAGAGTGAGTGATTACATAGTAAAGTAAAGTAAATAAAAGATTTAATAGGTGGCAAACCCAACGTGGGGCTGAAAAAAGGCTAGATCGAGTGAAATTAGACAGAAATAAAATAAAAATACGGGATCCTGAGATTAGGTGGGGCTCGTAGTTTAGATATTTACAGGCAAAGGAGTTCAAAAATAGGCTGCAGAGGTGACGGACCCAGAAATGAAACGGATTACGAGATCGGGACGGATATACGGAATTGAAGCAGAGATCACGACACTAAACGATGAAATTAGGACGCAAGACATAGAGCTAGACGCAGGAGGAGACATCCAGGGGACGGAGGCAAGGCAGACAGACCCGAAGGTGATAGACATGGACACGGACCAGGCGACGGCACCGGAGGTAAGAGTAGCAGAAACAGTCAGTCACCAAGATATAATAAACTTCATAATGAAAATGCAAACTGAATTATCTAACAAAATCGACGAGTGGCAGACAGATATTAGCACGGCGATTGACGGACGGCGGACAGATATTAAGACAGCATGCACGGAACTAAAAACGGATGTAACGAGCACCACTGCTGAATCACACACGGAACTACCAACTGACTTCACAGACAAAACTGAACAGTCGCGGACAGATGTAAAGACATCACACACGGAAAAACAAACGGAGTTAACAGATCAGATTGCAGAAACACACACGGAACTACAAACGGACCTAACAGACAAAATCGAAGAGTCGCAGACAGAGGACGAACGAAGGACGGAATTAAAAGACAACGTAGACCACGTAGATGACGAGACTAGAATTACACGAATACAATTGCAGGGACAGACACAGCACTTGACACCGAAATTGGGCGCGGACGACATGGTATTACTACTCACAGGACAAGTGGTACACAATGTAAAAACACTACGGGAATTTTTAGGCGTCATGACAAACTTCGATTTAGCAACGGCACTGGAGGCAAAAACGCGGACAAGTTATTGGGATCAAAACCGGGGTTATAGGGAAGACAACAGACGACATGCGTACCACGAACAGCGACCCAACCACAGACAGGACAATTTCAATCACGAGCATCGACCCAGCTACCGACAGGACTATGGTAATCACGGACACCGAAATCACTGGGGACACGACGGAAACAGAAGACCATACTACAATAGGGAACACCGGGGGAACGACTTACCAGGACAAAATAGGTACCAGCACGACGACAACGCGGATGACGGCCGGACGACGGGGGGTGGAACACAGCACGGATATAGCCGGACGGACAGGGACGCTAACGTCCACCACATGACAACTAGCGCAAGGACTCAGGACACGGATAAAATTGAAGTGGTGCAAATACACGAGGCACCCTCAGGAGAAAAAAAAACGCGAATTTTTTTGAAGAACGAATGTTTAGGATTAAAGATCGACGTAGCTTATAGTTTAAAAGACTTATTGTTAAATAATTATACTTTGAATAAAAGGAACCTTTTGTTTATTAATATTAGTTTAAGGGATTGTATATATGTTGCTTTAGTTGATAGTGGTTCACAGTTGTCGCTGGTAGACGAGAAGGTGGTGATAAAACATGCTGATTTTTTAAAAGGAAGAATAGAAGAGATTGATGGGGTTAATTTATGGTCGGCACTGGATAAAAAGCTAACGACGATTTACAGGGTCATCCGTGTACCAATATTTGTAGGGGATAAAAAGGCAGGAGAGGCAGAGTTTTTAATTACAAAGGGGTTGCAGCTAGATTTCATATTAGGAATGGATTTTATAGAGGATTTTAGATTGAATATAGATGGTAAGGATAGGTCGATTCGAATATGTGATAAAGATAAGTTATGGATGGTTTCAACGGTTAGTTCAGAATATAGGAATGGAAATAATATAGATAAGTCGGGATTAGGAATGGATAGGACAAGTGATTATAGACAGGTTAAAGTACGATTATGTAATATGTTTGCGAGATTAATTAATGAGGAACAGATTGGAAAAGTGAGTATTGAGATAAAGGCGAAGCTAGGAGAATTATTTAATAAATATATAGGGTTATTTAATGAAGAGCCAAGATTAGCGAGGCGATATGTACATAAGTTAGAAGTCACGGAAGACAACGGTTTTAATACAAAGGTGTATCCAATTCCGTTTGCTATTAGAAATAGGGTTAAAGCCGAGATTAACAAGATGTTACGAGAAGGAATCATAGAACCAGCGAAAACTCCATATGTGAACCCGGAAGTTATCGTACCTAAACCCAACAAAGGGATATTAGGATTTGTTTGGATGCGAGGAAGTTAAATTCGATTACGAAACCGCAGTATGAACAACCACAAGGGTTAGATAATTTGTTGTACAAAGTGTACGAGATGAAGATTTTCAGTAAATTAGATTAAAAAAATTCATTTTGGTTAATTCCGTTGCATGAAGACAGTAAGAAGTTTACAGGGTTTAGCATTGAAGGGGAGATTTACATGTTTTCTGTAGTTCCGTTTGGGTTAAGTAGTTCTTCAGCAGCACTTGTAAGGGCCATGCAGAAGCTGTTTAACGAGTATGAATGTTTTTGTTCGCACTATGTAGATGATTTGTTGATTTTTTCAAGGAACGACCAAGAACACCTGGAGCATTTAGAAAAGGTGATCCAGAGGCTGGACGAAGGGGGTTTGAAGCTGAACGTGGAGAAATGCGAGTTGTTTAAGAACAAAGTTACATATTTAGGGTTTGAAATCAGTGAACATGGGATGCAAATTTGCAATAAAAGGTTGGACGAGTTGAAAAATATTGCTCAACCAAAGAATGTGAGAGGATTGCGAGGATTTTTAGGGGTTCTAAATTATTATAAACGGTTTATACCGCGATATTCCGAGTTGTGTGTGCCGTTGGTGAGTTTATTGAAAAAAAATCAAAGATGGAAATGGACTGCTGATCGAGAAAAGGCGTTCCAGGATTTGAAAAGTGCGTTTTATAAAGAGTTGTCATTAAAATATCCCAATTTCAAAGACGAATTTATTTTAAGAACGGATGCGTCGAAATATGCGATAGGGGCTGAGTTGGTGCAGATACAGGATGGAGCTGAGGTACCAATTGTATTCATTTCGAGGGTATTAAAAGACTGCGAAACCAGATATGCGACAGCAGAGAAGGAGATGTTGGCGATAGTATATGCAGTGAAAAAGTTGCGTTTTTATCTACTAGGTAACAAATTTTTAATAGAATCCGACAACACGGTGGTAACATTTATGAAGAAAAAGGAGTTTCTAAACAGCAGGTTGTACAGATGGGCGTTAGTATTACAGGAATACGATTTGAAATCAAGCACAAACCAGGAAGGAGAATGTGACGGCGGATTTTCTAAGCAGACCGCAGGTGGAGCGAATAAAGACATGAAGGATCGTTTAGTAGCTGTGCAGGAGTTCAGGGATGTTGGTCGGTGGACAAATGCCAAGCTTATGGAGACGCAGAGGCATAGTGAGGTGAGCTCGATCCGCGAGAGATTAACAAGCGAAAATGTGGAGGAGTACCGGGATTTACCATCGTAGGGCAGTTTGTGGTCAAAAGGATAGGTGATGCAGAGCTGGTAGTGGTATCCAGAGAAGCGGCTGTGGAAATTATAGATGAAATTCATTTAAATTTTGGTCATATAGGCATAAGAAAAACATTTTTGGTATTCAGGAGGCGTTTTATGCACGGAACGATATCACGGTGGTAAAAGAAAGGATTAATCGTTGTAGAATTTGTATCTTAGGGAAAGACAAGAACGTGGTGTTGCAGAATGTACCGATGAGTGTGAGCGTGAGCGGACCGTTGGAATTGGTGGCTATTGATTACTTAAGCAACCTGATTACGAGTGAACAGGGATATCGGCACATATTAGTAATGGTGGACGTTTTTCAAAATTTGTTAAATTATTTCCGGCAAGGCGAAGTAACACGGTGCATGCGTTACAGTCGATTAAAGAATTTGGAAGCCAGGTAGGGAGAATGGAAAGGATTTTGGTAGACAACGCAACTTATTTTAACAACCAAAGATTTAGGAACGGTTAAATCGAGCGCACATTAAGGTGTCATTTAGCAGTATACGGCATCCGAAAGCGAATCCATGCGAACGATATATACGGGAGGTAATAAAATATCTACGGTTAGCGACGCAAGAGCACCATAATAGATGGGTTAGATATCTGCCGCAGATAGAAAATTTCATGAATTGTGTACCGAGTTCAGTTACGAAAACGTGTCCGGTAACGTTGATTCGAAGGATTATACCAGCCAGGCCATGGAGGAAGAAATTGAAGTGCAGGACATCACAGAGTTGTTGGGTAGTGTTAGACGTAGGATCGAAAGGATGCAGCGTAGGGATATCGAGCGAAGATGTAGCAGGATCAAAAGGACGACTTTTGAAATAGGGATTTAGTGGTTGTAAAAGGTTAAGAGTTTCAAACCGCGACAGGAACATTTGCGCGAAGTTGTTATTTCCTTATGAAGGGCCGTACAAGATCACGCGTATTTTGCGGAAGGAAATACATTTGAATTAGCTACTATAACAGGGGAATATCGTGGGCGTTTTCATTTGGAAAATCTATACCCATATCAAGTTGTACAGGAAGAGGGTTTAGTAGAATAGTTGTTATATAGTTCATGCGACGGAAAGTTTAGTTTTGTTTTAGTTTATAGTGTAGGTTAGTATGTAGCATAGTTAGACAGACATGTTGAGAAAGAAAAATAGGGGTTGAATCATAACAATATGTAGAAATACGAAAGGGGGTTTGTGTAGAAATGCGAGAGGGGGTTTGATTTTAAATAAAATTAGAAATTATGCACACCAGGGAAGAGTAAAACCGACGGAATTTCAAATTTCATTCAAAATCAGTGGGGCCAATGTTATGTATAAGGAGCTACCAAGAGTTCTAAGGGTTGTTTAGTACAAGGTAGTATATGCCAAGCAAAATTATACACATATTTGATCACATAAACTTAAAATATATGTTTGCCATATTTTTCATATACTAAAATACCATTCAAAAAGGTAGTTGAAATTAAGTGCCAAAAGGTAATATTAAAATGACTAAATGACGTAGTAAGATGCACAGTGCTCAAGGGTTTATGCCGAGTTTCAATTTTAAAGGCCTTTGAAAGTACATTTGCCGTCCAAAACCGGATGCGTCTATGGACGTTTACTATCAACCACGCATCCAGGTTCAAGTGTTATTTGTTTTGGTTTTGCATTTTAAATAGAATCAACTTTTGGACAATATTTGTAAACTCAAAATTATTAGTTATAACAATGTCAAATATGATTGGTGAACTGTAAATATTTAGGACAAACACTAGAATTTTATGTAATTAAGAAAAGTGTAAAAGGACATGAACTATGGTATGTGCGACACAAACGAAATGTTAGGATGTTATTGGACGATTTTGTTATGTAATTTAAGATTTAGTAGGCAGGAAAGAAAATGGTCGCCTTGGAAAGCAAACAAGAGGAGATTATTTCGAAATTCTTTGGTAAAAGACGTGTTTTCATACTGTGCTAATTTGTATACGATTTCAAAAGAAGTTAATAAAAGTATTTGTTTTTAAAGAGTTTGATTTAGTAAAGAAGGGCAAAGAAGTAACAGCGACGAAAGTAATAAGTGTAAAGAGTAGTGATAGTGCGACGGTGAAACGACGAAAATTATATAGAATTGGACGATATTGGGAAAGGTAGCAGGCAGTTGAGTGGTTATACAAGGAAAGAAGTTGGATTTGGATAGCGATTTATAGATTTGTAGCAGGACACCGAGAGGAAATATTTATAGGAAAGAAGTGAGATTTGGATAGCGATTTATAGATTTGTAGCAGGACACGAGAGGAAATATTTATAGGAAAGAAGTGAGATTTGGATAGCGATTTATAGAAAGGTAGCAGGCATTCGGTGGTAATACGAGGAAAGAAGTTGGATTTGGATAGCGATAATTAGGTAGCAGGACATCGAGATGAATTATATAAGGAAAGACGTTGGATTTGGATAGCGATTTATAGATTTGTAGCGGGGCATAGAGCAATTTGAATTAGGACGACGAGTAAATTTGGATACGATAAGAAGAAGCGGACGAATTATTTGAAGACACGAGGAGCGGAATTTTGGAGAGCAGCAATTGGTAGTGGAGAATTAAAGCAGAAATTAGCACAGGGGAAGTTACAGCACTGGGTATTCAAAATTCTAAATTCGGGTTAATTATTTCAGGTATTGGGGAGCAGCTAAATTTCAGAACAACACCTGGAGGCGGTATCAATCATTCAACCAGATAGGACATCAGTGTAAAGACGCATACGGCGATAAGGATTTTGAGCCAGCAGTTAGAGCGGCCACATACGAAGTATAAACCAGGTGAGTGCTGAGATATCTTAAAACGTCAGAAATAGTCATATAATTTTGGTAGTAATTTAATTTGGCACAAAGCGACTTTGATCGTAGTAAAATTTTGGCATACACAAAAGTAGAATAAAATTTTGTACTAAAACAAAAGAGTGTGCACGTTGGTTGGACTTTGCACATCTACTTGTAACAGAACTCACTATAAGTAGTTTGAACATCCTGAGATTTAAGAGCTTAAATAGTCGAGGCATTGAAATAAATAGTTAATTAAAGAACCAACCAAAGCGTTGCAAGTCCGGGCGTGCATTAGGTGTGCACATTGCACAAAAAAGGCGCGACAAAAAGGGGTAAAATCAAATAAAATTTTATAGAATAAAGAGTGAGTGATTACATAGTAAAGTAGTAAAATAAAAGATTTAATAATATATATATATATATATATATATATATATATATATATATATATATATGTAGTGATTTCTTGAAAGGTTGTAAATTACCTCATGTTACTGTATGAAATCAACTAATTGAGCATCCATGAATAATTTTGTGACATATTTTGTTAAAAGGCTTATCTTTTTTTCTAAATGTTTATTATTTAAAGAACAATTTAGATAATTAATGATGTACTCAAATTAATAAATTATTCATAACCTAATAAAAAAAAGAGATATTACGAACAGATAAGCAATTGTCACTTGTTAATTACAAAATCAAGTTCAATTTTAATGATACTGTTATCTTATCAAAGCCTAATACCAGAAGTTCAACTGAAATAAGATTAACTAATAATAATTTTGTTGGAAGTTGAGTAATTTTAAAAGAATGTAAAATCTTTCGTAGCGCTACCCCAGACCATTAATTATTAAGTAAATATTGTATCAGAAATCATATTAAGATTTAATAGTAATTAAAGCTTAAAATTTTGTTTTACTCCTGTAAACATGGAAACTACACTAATAAGAATTTTGTTTTAATAATTTACATTTATAATGGCTTTTAATATGTCCTAAAAGGAATAAAGATTTTTTGACTTCAGTTTATTATTGAAAAATTATCGAATTTCACAAAAGTGCTAAGGTAGTTGAAAGATTTCGCTCACTATGAATGCATATAATGATACAATGAAAACTAATTGAAACTGAAACAAAGATTTCGTGTTCATACAAGATTATAAGATATAAATGGTATCTTTGTTGGTAGTATTTATGTTTCAGAGCTGTCCTAGGGCTTCATCAGTTCAGTGAAGAAGACGACCAGAAGTAAGTTACATATTTGTGGTAATCAAACTTTGTATTTAAAGTGGTTAGTGATAATTCAGGTTTCCAAATTTTCCTTTTCTTGCAATTTGATTCAGTCTGTTGCATTAAAAAAAATTTAGGTGGCGTCCATTATATTATTTTCCAAATTTATCAAACCCCACTGACCAAATCTCATGCGACCGCAGGTCAAAACCCAGTTAGCTAAAAAGTCTTTCAAGAGTTTTCTTTTCTAAAGGCCATTTTCCATCCCTGGGCTTGTTACTATTATATAGAATTTTCGATTGGTTATATAAAACTAACGTGAGGCGAAATTCATAACAAAGTGTATAAAGATTCACCAAATAATGTATATATAACTCAATGTTGACTAATGATGGTGCTTTAGGCAATTAGGCTTTGTAGTGTCGTTACGTACAATGCTCAAAAATACCTTAACTCATTTGTATATATTTGTTTCATCAATACTTGAGTTTATTTAGTTACGACAATATGCATACAATTTATAGTCCACTGCATTTCAACTTTGCAAGTCTAGAGTAACAGATTATTTTTGCATTATTACCAAATGTGTTTAAATGCTAAAATAAATAAAACATAAACATCTTTAAAATCACACCACAATATTTTACCACATTTAAATAACTCAATGGACACCAAATATATATTACAATATATTAATTTCTTCCTATATTTATATACACACCTCGTAAAATATAATTGATCTAGTTTCCTCACAAAATACAATTCATTAAAAATAAATTTGCTAAAATTAAATAACAACAAAACAATAATATATATACAATATAGAGGTTCCATTTGGATCACACTTACTCATTATATATCATATATTATATATATTAATATCTCAATATGGACAAAAATAAATACAGAAAATAAAACTTAATTAGTTCAAGCTTTCAAAAAAATGTATTTTCTTCATCAGAAAAGATTATAGAGTCTATTTGCTACAGTGAAAGAGTAGCTATTTTTCACAATGATGGATACAGTACAACCGTTTCACATTGATAACTTACAAAACGGACATTTATTACAATACTGTAATTCAATATCTTTTGTAATCAAAGATTAACATTAAACTAAACTAAACAAAGGTGCATGAGTTACTAGATAAAATTGTGTTTGACAAATGAATTTCGACACTACATATACATTTACTCTCAAAATGGATTAATGCTACAAGATCAATTTGATTAATGAAAATCATGGGTTCCTGTATTGCCAAGTGGTGTGAATAAATGTTACTAAATTTTGGGTCCGTTTTTTATTGAGAAAACCACCTAACAAAATGACCCGCAGTTCTAGGAATAAGTGTTTTCATTAATTATAATTTTATTTGCTTTTATAATTAATGGCAAGTTGTGATTCCATAACGTGCGACGCCAAAGCACATCTTTGTCTGTTACAATCACTTTTGGGTATACTGTTCTGATGGAGAATCATCTTGATATGTGTCTCTCACACTTATTCTGATATGATATTTGATATGGGCAACCAGTGTTGAAGTTCTGACGTGTGATTTTTCAATTTACTTAAAAGCACTCTCTAGCATTACAACTGGTTTCTTAGCAAAAGCTGCTATCCTTTGAAAATTCTTCATGCTGAAATTTAGTTGTGAACATAAATAAAATCAAAAATTTCGAATTTGTGGTTTCTGTCCTAGTTAGCTTATTTTTGGTAGGTGTTACATTTGTAATTCATGGGAAAATTAAACAGCGGCTTTTCTTTTCAAAGAACTAGTTTAAGAATTCTGCAAGAAATATTTTTTATTATTAACAAATTATTGTTTCTTAGTGTGCCGTGTGAGATAAGCATTGTCAAATGATGCAAACTGAAAAGAGTCCAGGACGTAATAAGGGTCATCATTATCATAGAATTTTAAGTACATTGGTAACTGCCTCAGAAATTTCAGAGTTTTGTGCTTTAGTCGTTTGTATAAAATTATAGTTTGTTCCTTATTGGGGTTTCTGCAAACGTTAAATTATTGTGAGGTATATATTTTAAAGTTTCAAAGATGCATTCGATTTGCAACCGCTTTGGTATGGGGTTCTATCAGAATATCTGTTTTACTTAGGTACGTAGAGATGTTTTAAGGCTCAAACACTGGACCAAGCTAGTAGCTATCAGGAACCGAAGTGTTGCCGTACTACAATCTACAACTAAAGTACATGCTGCATCACTACATCGTATTGAAAATTGTTTAATTCCTCATTCAGCTAAAAACCAAGAAATTAGAGTAAGACACTCCAGCCTCAAAAATTTACATGATGAATTAGAAAATTCGAATGAAGTTGCAAGGAACCTACTACCACTGCAAAAATTATATTAGTTTCAACATCGAATGCCTGCACACTATACAATAATTTTATTAAAGCCAAATTTCTGAATTAGATGCCAATATACTCACAAAATCCTATGATGATAATCCTTGTTAAGTTCAGGACTTTTCAGTTTGTATCATTTGTCGATGACTTAAAGTTCTTTCAACCCGATTATCTGATTATTAGTTTAGATGTTAGAGTTCTCTTCAGAAACATCACTAAAAAATAGTGATATATAGTACAGAAAGCTGTTGGCACAACATACAATTCAGTTTCAGTACAACTAAAATAAATTTTTTGGAACTAATCGACTTCCTTTTTGATACTACATACTTCTTGTTTGATAATTTTTGTACGCAAATACTCAAAATTCCCATGTGTAAATTACAAATGCTCAATATGTAATAATTAAGTTGTTAGAGAACTACATTCCCAAACTGAATTTCAGCCTACCATTTACCAAAAAATATGTTGACGATTTAATCTGTTATATTCTTTCTGGCAGTGAAGATCGTGTATTCCAAATTCTTCGTATAGATACTTAAATTATGATTCTTTTCACTCAATCAATATGAAAATCAATTTAGTTTTAGACATAAAGAAAAGAATTCAGATCATCTTACATAGCATAAGAAACAAAAATTTTTAATATTGATAAGCTTCTCTTGCAGAATTCCTATCCTAGTTCTTTAATAAATTATCTATTGTTTAATATTCCATAATTTACAAACATAACCCCTACCAGAAACAATTTAACCAGCACAAAAACTACAAATCAGACAATTTCGATTCCACTTCCCTATATTGATAAGTTCACATCTAAATTTCAGCGTGTCCAAGAAATAGCTTTTACTAAAAACTCAGTGATAATACTAGAAAGAGTAATTTATAATACATTGAAAAAGCGCACTCCAGAACTTCAACAATTTGGTATTGTGTACTAAAAATACCATGTCAGGATTTTCGAATAAGTATGTGAGACACATGTCGAGATGGTTCTCTGTCAAAATAGCATCCCATAAAAGTGACTGTAATAGAAAGACTAAGATGTGTGCTTTTGCCCCACAGATTATTGAACCAGGACATGAGTTAAATATGACACACCAACACACCTACTAATAAAATAAAGAGAATTCGATTGTTAATTAATAATTTAAATGTATAATGAAGTTGATGCATTTGAATGAAATGAATGTACAACGAAATCTTTGTAAATAATAGAAATAAGCAAATATAATAAGTAATTTGAATTATTAACAGTATTCAGAATTGCGTGTGACTTGTTCGATGTCGGACAATCGAACGGGTGTTGAAACGTATCCTCTTTACTCATAATATGAATAACACACACCAATGGATGATGTCAGCTGTTTTCCCAATGAACAGCTTATAAATAGGAGAACAGTTTGAATCAGACCTCAGTAATGGTACTATTCTTATTTAATAATCTAAATAGTAGTCGCTGTTACTCCATATATGTTAACTTGCACAATTTATTGAATGTGAATTTTTAAAATTAATATTACAATTATTAATCAATTGTATTATGTTAAAGCGTGCATTTAACTACTATAACTGAGCTCCGCTTAGATCAAACTGAAATAAATCTTTTTTAAAAAATATATTTTAGGAGGCGAAACCATAACTCATATCATTATAAAAACACAAACATTATATTTAACGAAAATAGTTACAAAAACTTCTTAGGAATAGTAGCCATTCTGGTAGATCATCCTAAAAAAAAAAGGGTACAAAATTTGAGTAACATTTATTTACACCCCCTGGCAATAATAAGAAACTGCAAGAACCCTGATCTTCATTAACTAAATTGGTCTCCTTGCAGGTTTAATCCATTTTGATGGTAAATGTACACATATTATCAAAATTCGTTCATTCAACTAATTTTTAACTAATAGCTATACCTTTATTTGATTTAGTTTAATTTTAAGCTTTGATTACATAAAAGTTTGCTTTTAATTGTGTGTGTATTATACTGTCGTATAAAACAGTTACTATACTTCACTCTGGTAAATGGAATCTACAATCTTTCCTTATGAAGAAAATACATTTTAAAATCTCAAACTGATTAAATTTTATTTTCGATATTTTTAATCATATCACTACAACCCAGATGTCAATATATATGTAGTTAAATTTATTCAGTACTGGATGTTACTATATTTAAATTGTTTACTAACTGTGGAATGTTAATACTCTGTGAATTAATTAACTGAGGTTGTAAAGAAGAAAATATTTCGGATGATGAAGGGATAAAATCTGCATTGGAATCTGAACAAAAATATTGTGAAGACTGAAAAATATTTTCTTCCGTACGGCTTTGATTCTCATTATTAAAAACGTTTTCTTGAGATTGTAAATTAAAAATACTATTTCTATTTTGAATATTTGCATTATGATTGCTTAATGGCTCGGATAATAGATCATTGTAAGGATTTTCTACATATTCAGTGTAAAGCGAAATAGGACTTAATATCGGCATTGTTTGGTGGTCTTGATTTAATGTGTTATTAATTAATAAATTGTTAGAATTAGGAACGTTTTCATAAATTACTGTTTGCTGTGTAAGAGGCGGTGATGGTTGATGATTTTGAAGTTCTAGTTGTAGATGAGGTTGTGCTGTTGGTATTACAGGAATCGTAGGTAGATCTCGATGGTGGTAGATGCTTGTTTAAAAGGTGCAGTTGTATGAGATGTTTCATTAGCTGTAGGAGCTCCGATTGGAGTTGAAACCATCTGCAAATAAATTAAAAAATCAGTAAGTGGAAAATCAATAGTTGATTTTATTTTTACAATTTCGGGCAGCAACCCAAAAGGGGAAAATTGGGAAGCTTTGTACACAATGCAGCTGCAAGAAAATTACAAATGCATATGTTAGTAATGCATGTCTTGCAATTAACTTGTTTGTTAACGAACATGGGTGCCAGTACTCTGTTGCTTGTGGATAGTATAGGCTGCTACATGTTTTTGAGCCCTATATGGAATCAAAAGTCAACAAGAAGATATGGTAAAAATTTAAATAATTTGTTTTTGAGTGATCTACGAAGGACCCATATTTATTGAATAATAAAGTAGTTATGTTGGGTGATAAGATTTTGTGTGCAAGTCATTTCAACAGGGCCCATAACAAAATTTCGTTTTAAAATAATGACTTTGGTCACTATTCCCAATATGAAAAAGTGTGGTTGTTAATAATAAATTGTTTGCCGAGATGAGACAAATAAGCATATCATCATCATCATCAGGTCTTCAGTCCTGGATCTTGTTAGACGATACCTTCATTTTTCCAAGTCTCAACTAACCTACATATTTCCTGAAATTTGCACAATCTGCATCGGTCACTATCTGCGTGCGAAAGACTGATCTCGGTCTACCCCTACCTCACTTTTTCTATCTCTGCTTGTAATATATTCAGTACTATTCCCCAAAAATTCCGTAGAATGTATCATGCCCTTCTATTTCTCATATTTTTTCCACACATATCTTTATTTCTCTACTATTTCTATAAGCTATTTGTTATTAACTTTGTCTGTCCATGCTATCATCCACATACATCTGAAACACAACATTCCAGAAGGCTTCTATCTCTTTTTGTATGCTTTTTCTACTGCCACCATTTCATAGACGTACTGTGCTGTGCTTCACACATATGCTTTGAACAATTTTCTTCTTGTTTCTATGTTTGTTGTCTTTCAACATAGCCATTGTTCTTTCTTGTCAGATGCAGTCTGGTCACCTTCTATTGTTTTACAATTATATACCCTATTTCCTGATATTCAGTTATATATGGGGAGCATCTCTGCATGCCAAGTTCTCCCAACACGAGCACTTGTCGAATTAATAGTATTTCCAATATATCCTTTCGCACAATCAGCATTAGTTAAAAAATATTTCACAACCAACACTTTTATAGTAATCATCAGATTTAAGTGCACTTATTTTTTCGTCATTTGGTTTTCCGTCTTGAAACTGGTTGGACGCGTACCTCCACTTATTTACGTTCTGAGCTAGCCTACCCAGTTCCCTGCAATTCTCACAACAGCCTATATACAGCTCGATTCCCTTTTATTGTTTTCTAATTATATGCCCTATTTCACCGACATTCAGTGTGTGTGAAGTGGGTTAAGCAGCCTGTGGCTGCCAATGATCCCCAACACTTAGACATTTGCCGAATTAATAGTTTTCCAGTAAATCCTTTTGCACAATTAACATTAGTTGAGAATATTGCAATTTGGGAGAATAATGCTGTGATAAGGGGTTGTTTGAGGGTGTATTAAATAGCAATGGTCGTGTAGTAACCAAAAATTGCAATTGGAAGCAGAAAACTGCATTTATTTGACAGAAAATTAAGTAATTTGGATATTATGTAAATAGTTAGCATTTAACACCCTATATATAGAGCATAATTAGTTTTAAGCGACGAAAATAAACACATCTTACAACAATAGGATGCATATTTAGCATAGAAATAGGTAATTCATACATTAGGTAAAAAACAAGTATTCAACACTCGGTATGTAGAGCTTTATTAATTTTAAGCAATACAAGTAACAATATCTTTCAGTAAAAGCACGCGTATTTAGAGGAAAGGATAGTACATGTGATTAAACACGCATTGAAAAGGGTTCTAATTAGTTATAATATAATACGAAGATGAGAGTTAAAACTCAACGAAGCTTTGTGTAAGTGCGTAGAAACAATCAACATTTTTTATAAGAAAATGCAGTTCAAAAACGCATAAAATAGACGAAAGTAAAATTGAAATTACATTATGTATTTTTGTTTAATTATGGAAAAGGTGATATCTACATAAAACAACGTATGGTGTAGATAACGAGGCATCTGTGGCAAACAACCATTACCCGGAAAACCGAATATATTACATCAGAAAACCACTACAAGATGCATGATATACAAAGACCTTATTGGTTAAGATAGCTACAGACTTGTTGAAAACCCAACCCACATGCAAGTGGGATCAGCCTATATTTAATAGTGAGCAATGATAGCACAGTTCAGTTTTAAACTCAAGCAGGGCAAAGCTGCGCCACTCTGAATCAAAAAGTCACGTGTAATTTTAAATGTTTAATAAAATGTATAGTGACAAATAAGTGCTACAAATATAAAAATTTCTTTTGCCATTTAACGGCTCCGAATTGGGTTGTAACAGTTTTTTTGACCGCTACACTATATCAACGAATTTTAGTTCTAATAACTCAAGTAAAGTCATTAAATTATGCGAACCATTTTTAAAACAAACAAGTACCGATATTGTATGTGCTAACCGCCATACAGAAATGTTAGTTTGGTTGCTAACATCAGGCGCAGAAAGTTAATACAACTATTACCAAGGCCAAACACCTTTCCTGTTTAGTGCATAGCACATTTGCGCCCACTTTGCCAGAGCTCTCGTAGAAAATAATGGAACCACTAAAGGTTCTGGCGTGTAACTTGCGCCTAGCTTTTTGTGCGGAGTACAGCCCTAGTGCCCTAAAACACTAGGCTTTGTGATTTTAACAATGGTAAGAATTAAAATAATAATTAATTAGATCAACTAAATAATTTGTTGTAGCGCTCTTATCTTTTCTTTTAGTAATTGCTCTTTTGATAATTTAACTTATAGAAGATGTTCGTTTGATAAATTTTCCTTCTCATAATTACACTACGTAATTTTATTTTTAATAATCTTCAATATTTTTGTTATAACGTTCCGTTTAAAAGTCGATTTTAAATGACTTCTAATAAATAACTTCGTTTCGATAATTACTGAGATAAACTCATTTAATAATTCTTTGGACATTTGTGTAAATAACACAGAGAACAATTCTTTAATGATTTCGTAAAAGTACGATAAGATATGTTTTTCAACGCTTCGTAGAATTCGTCAACTAGATTTTTATATCATAATTAACAACTTTAAGAAGTCGTTTTGTATTATCTGGTCTTACAAAACTAAAGCCGCGAGTAGGCTGTGTTTAATAGAAGATAAAATTCTACTTTACATCTGTGAATGTAAAATATGAACGTCCTTCAACCGTACGATGGATAGTTGGATTTTGTGTTATGTTATGGAAAAGCAATAAGTTGGAATGTAAAAGAAACGTTCTACAAAGTAGGTAGAAATTTTTATGGTTTATAAATTAAGTCCGAAGATGCTTTTGAAAGTATTGGAATTTTGTTGGTCCAGTTCGTGCGTATAACAAAAACGCATGGAAGTTAGCATGGTCCAGTCCAAGGGTCACGCAGCTGTTCGTGTTCGGTGGAACATGTGGATTTGACGTCACTTGTTTTCTGAAAATGTATGTATAAACACCTGCCCTAACATGTTGTGAAGACAACATGTAAAGAACACCTGCAGAGCCAAGGTAAGAGATTAAATTATCTTGCATCATGTCTACATTTGACACTAATGTGATGTTTCAAATGCTAATATTGTCTCATCGGCAGTATGTAAGTCCTTAAGATGATATCAGTTTTACCTAATACTGTTGCTGCATTTTAGTTTGATCATGATGAATTACGATGGTCCAAGATACATCAATGATTTTAGGTTTAGTTCTTAAAACTGCAGGGGCATCATCACCAGACTTCAGAATCACTTTATTGGCCTAGGTTTATTAGAAGAGCCAATCTGAAAAATTTATATCTCATTTAAGTTAATATTTAATTTTAGAGGAGTTTACATATTCATAATTAATTAATGGAAAAGGATTTTCTTGAGTTAAAGGTACTTAATATCAGATTCTGTTAGTTCACTGCATTGTACACGAAAATTTTTTTGCAGGTATCCCACGCATGTAAAATATTCCTGGAAAACCTTGTGGCCATATAAAGCATCCACTTTCCTCAATATTCATAAACTTGAATGTAAAAATTTGATTAACACAACCACAGAAAAAAATTAATGTTTATGCTAAACTTAAAAAAGTGAACTAAATGTGAATATGACATTTACCAAGGTATAGAATACTTTATAGTATGATTTTCCAAAACTGTTCACTGTAATTAACAACCCAAACTAATACAATCATTAAACTAACAGGTACTGTTAAACGTAAACATGTGATGAGTCAACCTCACTTTGTTTATCCAAGGGGTATCTACCACCTTCAAGAATTGGTGATATGAAAGGTGGCGGAGTTAGCAATCTATAAAAGAGCGTCAAACACATTATTAATAAAAATTAGGTTTCTCTTCAAGTGTTTTTTTGAAATTCTAATTATTGCCCGTGAGTACTTAACGTTTTTGTTAAATTTGATTAAGAAATTCCTGGGTCTTCTTGTTTTTGTTAGGAATAGGCAGCGGCAATAGGCTACTCTTGCCTGATTTCTTGTTGAGCACAAAATATAACATTTACTATTGTCGAGTTTATCTAGTATATTAAGGTCGAAACAGGAACACTAATTGAAACTATTTTAATCAATAATTATACATTAGTAATGGGTGTCCAACTATTATTGTAGATCTGGGTAACTATGGAATGTCCATCCTTACTTCACTCAAAATTATTGGTAAAATCAAAGATCGGAATGTGCTATACCAATACAAAATACAGAAACTTTATCATAATTCAAATATTTATAGTATTTACAGGAAGCTGTTCAACAATCAAAATTTAAAAAATTATTTCAGTTATGCAAAGTAATAATCGATATTGGTGTTTGATTCCAAAGCATTCTGGATTACAATAATGTTGGATACCTGTTCTTAATTCTTACAATTAATATCAAAAAAATATTAAATTTAATGAATTTACCATTAATACTATATTATTTTGTGACAGAACAATGAAGAAATAGCTTTACTTCAAAATGAAATAACTGCATTAAAAGAAAAATTGTTACACATACAAGATACTTCTCAAGAAACATGTTATGCTGAGAGTGAAACATTGTCTACCTCAACAATATCAAGAGCAGAAGATATGAATCGTATAAAAGATTTAGAAGGATCTTGGGAAGAAAAATATGGAAAACTGTGTTCGCTTGCTTTAAAACTAAAAGGAAAATTACGTGAAATAAGTGAACAGCTAGCAAAGGAACAATACGAAAAGAATGAATTACAACAAAAATTGACAATAACTCACAAAACCATTCAAACATTGCAATCACAATGTGATTTACTTCACGATGAGTTAGATAACAATAAATCTGAATTGAAAGATTATGGCAAACAATTAGATCTTGCTGCAAGTAATAAAAGTACACATTTGAAAAACTTAGCTGATAATGAAGAAATAATTAGCAAATTGAAATCAGAAATTGAAGAATTGAACAAACAGAAAGCAAGTACGGACTTATGGAAAAAACAGGTATATATTTATTGTATATTTTGAATTATTTGTGTAAATTGCAATTGAAGCATTAAGTACATGCATAGCCAAATTTAGAAATATATATTTGTTATGATATGATTAATTTAAATTGTCTCTGGGCAAAAATAGCTCCGAAATAGATATGATTGGATATTTGTTAATAGAAGTTGTGAAAAGTAATGAAAATGTAAAATTATGTAAGGATAGTAATATAAATAGTTAACAAGTTAACAAAACTTGTGTAAAAAAACGACATAAATGCTGTTATTTTAAGTTATTAGACCAACCAAAAATATGTGTTAGGGACAAAGCACTACAAATTTTAGCATTATTACAATAATAGAAACACTTGTTTTCAGTCTTTTTTGTACATGCTGTGGCTATTACCGATTATTTTCTCGTATTTTAGATAGCATGGTTTTATATACAGCAGCACAAAGAGCACTGTAGTAGTATTATTAAGCTAAGATGTTTTTTCTAAGATTTTACTTTTTATGGCTAGGTCATATTTTTGTGGGTCTCAGTGTGTGGTGTTTTAACTGATATTTTTTGTTGTTGCTAATTCTTTCACAACTTTTCTTTAAATGAGTTAGTACTTCTTTGCTAGTTACTCTTATTTATCCAAACGATGTTCAAAAGTGTTTGTTAGATCCGCATGTCAAATGACTTTAATGTTTGTAACAGCAAACCTGTCGGAGTACATGCTTCCATTCTATAAAACAACACTGTGTTACGCTTTATTTTATAAAGCTACAACAAGTAGGGTATTAATTTTGGTCTAGGGACTTTTTTTAGAACTCTACATGGTGAAATTTCCAGAAAATAACTATCGTAAAGCCAACACCTGTGAAAACCACACCAAGTTGTGGTTCGCACGGATATTTAGGTTATTTTGCTTATCTTTGTAATTTGGGATTATACTAAGATGATAATTCTCACTGTTGGAATGGCATTGTTTCCACCCACTTGCGTCTGAGTGCTTCAACCTTTGCTGGAGGGGGTAGACATTTACATGGGATATAATCCAATCAGCAATCAATATTTTATTGGTATTCGGCACGCGGTGCAGGATTCAGCATAGCTGGTTTTAAATTCGTAAGATAATAGAATATACAATATATGAAAAAAAGAAAGACAAAAATATTATAAACATGTGAAAATGTAAAAAACTAACAAACATAGCTGTGCGTGCATAGATAACTTTTGCAACAAATATTAGAAAGATGTTACTCTTCTTTTTGCTTTGTTATTAGAATGTTGTGAAAATGTGCTCTAAGTGTGGCTTTGCGCTCTGCTGTGCTATAAAGGTATGCAGCAATATAATTGTAACAGCATTTAAACTTTTTTGTTGAGTCTAACGAGATTGTTAAATCATTCCTCAGGTTTACGTCTTGTGCACTGGCACGATATTGCAGCATATCATACAGATTTGTTGGCATTTTCGTTACGATCAAGCAATATATAAAACACACTAATTGCATCTGCTCCCTATTATGGTATTTAAATAGTGACATTGAATTATAAAGTGGAGTTACATACACTCTATATTATGCATTAAACGAAAATCTAAAGCACACATTTTGTAAAACTAGTATCCTATGCACTAAAAATGCTGATTGGTAATTATAATGTACTAAATTGCAATAGTCTAAGTGACATAAAGCCAAACTGTTGCAAAGTTTCCACCTTATACAGTTGCTTAGGACGTGCTTGTTACTATATAAGATGCACATTTTATAATATGATGTCCGAAGTACATGGTTTGCATGCTTTTCAAAATTTAAATCTTATCCAAAATTTCCCCTAGGTATTTAACATTATCCTTAGTTGTATTAACAGAGTCGTTCACTTGCGTGGACACGTGTGAGATCTTCATGTAGAAGACTGATGGTGTTTTCAACTGAAGAGATGTAGGAGGACCTGTACAGCAGTTCATCATCTGCATACGCGTGGTAACAACAAGCAGTAGTTAGTACCTGCTGCATCTCTTTAGTAAAAATAGCAAACAGTTCAGGTTCCAATATACTTCCTTGTGGCACCCTTTGTGCTACCTCAAGTAATGATGATGTAAGATAGTTTCTGCCAGGGTCTTTTCTTGGAATGGGAATGATAATTGATTGTTTCCAATGTATAAAGTAAATGTCGGTTTGCAATGAGGTATTGATGATATACGTGAGCTCATCGAGGCAGAAAGGAAACGCTAACAGTAGCATCCAACTTATTTTGCCTGATGATTTTTGTGGCAGTGATGCTAATATCTGAATCTATATCGTCAAAATAGCATAACTCCAAACTTACTTACCGACTTCCGTGGAGTGCTTACATGTTTGTAGTGCTTTGATACTATCGTTCTAGCAGTTCTCACTCTCCCTACCTCCTTATACTGTATCGACCAGCGAAGCAACAACAACAGTAGCGAAGCAGCAACATCAAGCAGTAGGAAGCAATGACTGAGCACGCCCTGAGGTCCGGGACCTACGCATGAGTAGAAGACTACTGGGGTAGGTGACATTTGTGCATGTCTTATCCCTCTGGTATTTTACATATGAATGCAGGTTTCAAGGTTATAACTGGGAACATAACATTGGATCATTCTCTGGTGGAGATCTGAATTTAAATGTTATTTACATAAGACTTTCTTAAGTAAGATAAAACTTGCTTTACCTTTAACAATTCTAACTTTGGGATCTTGTTTACTATTTGTGTTTGTACCTATAATCCGTTCCACGGGAGCATGAAGTAGAAGGCAGGTCGTACTGAGAGCCCTTTACACCACTAGAATATAATGAGTGGGAAATTCAAAATAGTTACTTATCCTCATTTGTTCGATACTCAATTTAACCAAAACAAAAGACGACTATTTATAAAAAATTTTAATAGTAGCTGTACATAAAACATGTATTCACAATACAATATTCCATCTTTTGCAGAAATTTTCAATTACGTTTATAGTAAATAATTAAATGGCATAAGGTGTCCAGGTGTAGAATCATCAAGAGTGTGTTAGTAAAATTAAAAAAAAAGTGTAGACATTACTGTATAATTAATTTATAACTGAATTCGAATTCACACATCACTATTTTTTCAACCACATCTTCTAAAATGTCAAATTTTAAAATATTTGTTTTATAAAGCGAGGTTCAACCTTGTTTCTAATGATCGTAGGTGCGATTATTCTACTTAAAGATACAGTTATTTGAATAGGAAATGTGTGAAACATAAATTTACCTTTTATAATGTGTAGGACTTACTCTTTTAAGACATATAATTACCATGATTATTTTACGACGAAATGAGGTTCGTCAACGCGAATAATAGTCTCAAATTGCATGTGGGAATTTTAGATCATACAACTTGAAGAGAATGTTTTCAGAAGGATTTCTAAACAATATTTTTATTTCGATTTTCAATAGTATTGCTACAAATGATGAGCACTTAGTGGTTGAAGTATTTGTTCGATGTTTTAAAACAATTTTGTGGTTATAGGGTTTTGTGGTCTTTAACAATATTCGGTTTCTTTGAAAAAGTGGAAAAATAATAAGTTGAAATCATCTACAATTGTATAACCACATATAGGTGTACCTCAAGGGTCAATTCTAGGCCCACTCTTATTTCTGCTCTACATTAACGATATAAACACTAGTTTAGACTGTTTGTTATTTTTATATGCAGATGATGCTACTGCAATAGTGTCTGACGAAAACTGTACAACTCTACAGACCAGTTTGCAAGTAAATTTGGACAAATTGTGCAACCGGTTTAATATGAACTTTTTACATATTAATGCATCTAAAACCTGCTACACAATTTTTCATAATTATAATAAAAGAATTCTTGATGTCAGGGTTCTCATTAACAATATCGAAATAAACACAGTTACTAATGTCAAGTTATTGGAAGTATTTATAGATGAACATCTAAATTGGAAAGCGCACTGTTACAGTGTTTGCTCTAAACTAAACTCCTTGTGTTTTCTAATCATAAATTTAAGAAGTGTACTGTCTATCGATCAACTATTTCCAGTTTATCATTTGTACTGTTCTTCAAGATTGAGATTTGGTATTAGCTTCTGGGGTACATCTTCAGCTGCACATGATGTGTTTATATGTCAAAAAAGAATAATCAGATGCATTGCAGGTGTTTCGCAACTTGTGTCATGCAGAAGGTTTTTCAAAGAATATGAAATTTTGACCTTAACATCTATACTTATATTGGAACTTGCCATTTTAATATATAAAAAAAAGGATAAATATCGATCCAGCCTTTTTAGGCCTTCAAATTTTCAATAAAATTTCGAGGGACATTAAATCTTCACACAACTTAAAAACTTTTAGGCACAAATTGAAAATGTTTCTTTTGGACCAGTGTTTTTACGACTTGTATGAATTTTTTTAATGATTTTTTTAAATGATTTTAGTAATATTGACACATGTTTTATATGTAGTTTTATATGGCTTACTGTTTGCCAATTTCCTTTTCCTAACATGTTAATCATGTATTATATTATATATACTTATCATATGTACTATTATGAGTATTGTAAAATGTCTGACTTTTTTCTACAATGCTCGCCATTCTATGGAATTTAAATAAATTTTAATTTTTAATGGTAGACTTCTCTCTATTCCTTCATTCTTTATATACTCATGATTTCTCAAGTATACGTAGTTCATGCACACAGAAATAAATGTTAGGGAATTTCTGATTGAAAGTAAGAAATAAATAAATAAATGACTTAAATTTCTAAATTAAATCACAATCTCTTATATTTCTAATATTTTTCTATTTATAACTTTTGGTACAATATTTTTTTCTGTTCTAATTTAAGCTTGTTTTTAGGTAAGTGGTAAGGTTCAGAATTTAAAAAGAGAGTTAGATGCAAATCTAGTGGTGAGGAAGGAATTGGAAGATCAAATAAAAAAACTTAATATGGATTTAGATAAAAAAAGTAAATTATTAAACGATGAAATTGAAAAACACAATTCCACCAGGAATTCACTTCTTGAATCGCACAATGAATGTAAAAAACAGTCAGTACTTAATTTGGAAATACAATATTACGAGTTGACCCTTAAAGAATTCACACAAAAATTAGATAAAAAGCAAGATGGTATAATTAAATTAAAAAATCAAGTTGATCAACAGAAAAATACAATAAGTTCGTTGAAAGAGCAAAATAGACTTTTTGAAGAACGCATTCAAAGTGAAGAAAAAGATTTAAATTGTGCAAGGGGCGAATTACAAACTTATAAGAAGCGAGTTACTGATTTAGAAGCTATTATGATTGAAAAAGATGAAAAATTCTTAAACGTGACGCATGCTTTAGAAAATTCCAGAGCAGAAAATGAAGAACTATCTACTCACATGTCCAGAGTTGTAACTGATAATCAAAAAATTTGTGATACTTTAAAAAGTGATAAGCAGCTGCTTTACACTCAAAATTGTGGCTTAGACATGAAGGTTCGAGAAATGAATGATAATATGAAATTAAAGGAGGAAGGATTGCAAGAAATACTTAAGGAATATGAATCTTATAAGGTTAGAGCCCAAAGTGTACTACGATCAAGTCAAGTTAGAAATGTAGGGTTAGAAGAAAATTAACAGAGGATGTAGCTAGTCTTCATGCTCAGGTAGAGATTTTAACATCCGACATTGCAAAACTTCAGTGAGTTTTAAGTGATTTTTTTTCATGTGTTAATGAGTAATTTTAGAACTTGATAGATAATCTGAAGGATGAAAATTGTAGTCTAATATTGGAAAAAGAACATTTAAATAGTAAAGGGAAAGAAATTGAAAGTGCTCTGGATGAACAGAAACAGATGTATGATATTTTATCTACCAAACATCAAAAAACCATTTTGGAAAATTCAGAAACAATAAGCTTTTTAAAGGTATTTAGCTACTGATTAATTTTTGTTAATTTTATGACTGAAGGGTCGAAAAGATGTTGTTTCAGAAAAGATGAAATTTTGTAGTTACATCTCTAGGGTGTTTTAAAATGTTGAATAGTACTGAAACGGATTTTTAAAATAAATTAGCAAAGCTAGGATTTTTTGCTTTATGCCTATATCATTTAAATTTTGCTTTAATTTAGTTCGTTTTCTCCGAATAGACACATTAAATTTCAGTTTTATTATTTGTCATGAAAATTTCGCTTCATAATCCACAAAAGTTTAGATTCCTCAATGAATCTTGGCAGAACGATTTCGAAGATAAATCAGCACGTCTTCTACTATTTATTAAAGACCAACAGCAAACAATATACTGCATTTAATAAATGTCATCTTCTAATAAAGTACATCACAGAATTTTTATAAAAGCTTTGGGTCTCGTAGGATTTGTTTTATATCTGCACATCGAACTTAATATATTTTCGACATTACGATTAACTACTTTAAATCCAAATATTCACGACTAAGTTAATTTTGCTTCATAACTAAAATAATCATTGTTGCTCCAAATATGAGAATTAATATTGTTAGCGCTAAAAGAGGGCAGCGGCTCTTTCGGTACTTAGATTGGCAGAGACTGTAGGGGTCGGTATGGCAGTCTAAGACACACTACCGCGATGTGGAAGGCAAAGGGAAACTACCACATTACCTTCCAAGTACACAGCGTACTTAAAGTGTAATAGTCCCCCCCGTTGGATCTCCGGGAGGGGACTACTTCGGAGAATGCGATTGAAAAGTTCCGAATAAGATTCGGGAACATTTTGCCAGTCGGAGCATGGAATGTTAGAAGTGTGAAGCAAGTAGGTAAGCTAGAGAACCTAAAAATTGAAATGAATGGTTTAGAGCACTAGACATAATAGGGATCAGCGAAGTTCGGTGACCAGATACGGGGTTTTTTGGAGTGGAGACTTCAGGGTAATTCATACAGGAGCAGAGGAAAGAAATTTGGTGTGGGGATAGTTTTGCGAAAAAAGATAGGATACTGTGTAGAAAATTACTTACAAAAGAACGAAAGAGTACTCATGGTTATATTAGAATCTAAACCGGTAAACACAGTAATAATACAAGTATACATGCCCACCTCTAGCTACAGTGACGAAGAGGTAAAAGCGATCTACAAAGATATCCAAGACATTAAGATATGTAAAAGGACATGAAAATTTAATAATTACGAGGGATTTTAATGCAGTGGTAGGTGAGGGTAGGGAAGGAGCGGTATTAGGCTTATTTTGTTTAGGCATGAGAAACGACAGGGGAAATGGTAGAATTTTGCGACAAGAACAACTTAACCATCACAAATACATTATTTCAACATTATGCTAGAAGACAATATACGTGGAAGATGCCCAAAGATATAGGAAGATATCAAATAGATTACATTCTTGTTAGACAACGGTTTAGGAATCAAGTAAAAGACTGTAGAAGCTACCCATAAGCAGATATAGACACTGACTACAACATCGTAATTATGAAGGCCGCACTTAAATTAAAAAATTTGAAAAATAGGAACGAAAAAAGCCACTTGGACTTTGAGAAACTAAAGGATAAAGATATTCAAGGAAGATTAAAAAAAAATCAAATGAATTGCTGAAAGATATCGGGAAAATATCTGATACTAAGGAAGTAGAAACAGAATGGAATAACATTAAATCCAGCCTAGACATGGCGGCCAGAGATATTCTGAGGTACACACAAAAAGAAAGTAAGAAACCATGGATAACAAAGGATATCCTGAATTTAATAGAAAAAAGACGAAGAAGCCTTTGAAATGTGGTGCTACAGACGTATGATAAAGATAGTAGGGTAAATATGGCAATACTGGAACCTCATTTCCTCCAGAATCCCTCATTTCCTCACTCATCTGGACCAAAAAGTTTTCTTCGACTAACCATTTTTCATCTTTCGAGATAAATATATCTTAAATTTTTCATCTTTCGAGATAAATGAGCATCCACATTTCCACACACGAGATAAACCTATTTTTAAGATTTTTTTTACCACTAACATTCTGGACCAAATAGTTTTCTTCGACTAACCATTTTTCATCTTTCGAGATAAACCTATCTTGTTTGGTATCAATTAATATTAGAATTTTCTCAGCTACCCGAATCTTTAGGAATTTTTTGATTACACCATCTCCAAGGGAGCTACCCTCAATTTTAAGATTTCTTACCTGTAGCGACTTTTGAGCGTCTGCATAATTTTTTTTAGTCATGCGATACATTAAATTAGCTTAGAATTTTACGCAAAATTCGAATCTGCAAACAGATTTGAAATCGGACCACGCCCTGCAAAGTTACCCCTTTAAAGCTCTCAAACCTCTACATTTTGCTCTTTGCTTTATAAGCAAAACTAACAAATAGCTTTCTTCGTCTAGCCAATGCATCTTTCGAGATAAACCTATCTTGTTTGGTATCAATTAATATTAGAATTTTCTCATTTACCCGAATCTCTTTAAATTTTTTAGATAGCTCCATCCCCAGAGAGCTACCCCCATTTTAAGATTTCTTACCTGTAGCGACTTTTGAGCGTGCTTATAAACTTTTTTTAGTCATGCGATACATCTTGTTAGTCTAGAATTTTATGTAGAATCCAAATCTGTAAACAGATTTAAAACAGTACCACCCCTTACCATTTTACACACACCCTCTAAATTATAACTTTCCTGCGGCTCATATCTAAAAGAAAATCTAAAAACCATTCTTAAACTTTTTATTACAGACAATTTTTACTAATACAGTTTAAATTTTGTAAACCACATTTCTAAATACATATTCACAATTTTTTATTTTCAACCTAGAACTTGTCATATCGGCTCATACTTATTAATATTTATCTCTAAATAGAGCACTTTTTCCAAAGACCAACCGGACTCACATGTTTCAAATTCCTTTGCTTTTGTTTTTATGGTTTCGCTTAAGACCTCGTACATATTTTCCAGATTACTAGAAGACGTTATAACCACATTTTTTTTATTAAAGGATTTCACATCGGACTTCTCTTCTCCCATTTTGATGTAAACGCCATGGAGTTCGCAGTAGACTTTTACTGCTGTATGTTGTATTCTTTTTTCATTAATTAATCGAATAAATCGCTCTTTGTGCTTCCAAAGAAATTCGGAAACTCCATCGTCGACGCTGGCGTTATTTATGCGATAGCTAGCCATACGGTTGTTAAACGCTGTGCTAATCATTTCTACGCCATCTTCGCCAGTAGCGGTAACTGTGGCATTTTTATGTCTGTTGCTTCTCAAGTGTGCGGCATATGTATTCTTTTCCATCTCGAAATCGCATACTTTACACATAATTCGTGGTTGTTTCGTACAAGGTCCTTTAACAGCTGGCGGAGCTGAACGTTTACGGCTTAATGACATACCATGCTGTTTTTCCTTGTGTCGCTGTAAGCGGTTACAAGTCGCTGCAAATAAAGCGAGATATAACTTAATACAATACAAAAGTAAACGAAAGCATAAGTTTGATATCAAAACCAGGCATGCCAGTTATAAATTAGGAGATAAATTGTTAGTTAGGAATACCTCTCTTAATAAAAGGGATCCAATATTCGTAAGGTCATATGAGGTAATTTTAGATAAGGATCCAAATGTTATAGTTAAGATAGATAATAAGCTGGTAGAAATCCATAAAAATAGAACGAAAATGTACAACACAATTATATAGAGCAGCATGAGACATGAGCTACTAATTTAGAAAAAAATATTTTTTTTTGAAAAAAAACAACAATTTTTACTCCACCCCATGGAGGTGTGGTAGGTGAACATCCTAAATTATAGTTATTAGTAAATCAAGTTCTATTCCTTTAAAAGGCGAGTGACTTAGTATAGGAAGTGCAAAGTGCGGAAGTGTACAATAAGACGATCAATAAGAAATAGAGGTGCAAAGAACTCTCGACTAAGGGTAATTGGGAATATACAGTAAGCATAATTGAATAATGATTTCTAGCTGATAAGAGCGAGTATGCAATAAGAACATTCATTCATTCGTAGCCACACCGTAGTATTGTAATATATCTCAATGTAAGAAGTAAATAAACTTATAATGGTCTTCGACTTTCATCAACATCAATGCCTTGATCCTATGAGAGACTCCCCAATAATACGATAAGAATACTACATCATGTATAGCAACTACATCTAATCTTATATTTAACAATAAGGTAATGCTCGATACAACAAAATGGTCACAAACCTCGTCCAATTTTAATGTAAGACAAATCAAAATATGTTTGTAAATTTTTATTCTTCTAGTACAGCTGTAGTCCTTGGAAACATTAGCAATTTTATTCTTCTAATCACCAATTTATTAATTTCTTATTATTCACATACGGAATAATGACTGAAAAGCCTGCTACATCTTTCAAACAGACGTCGACAAAGTGAAAGTGGTCAGGATTTCCGATTTAACAAGCATCCTATCTATTATCAGTATTCTGTTAAAACCGATAGAATAACTTTTTTACAACAACACCTGCCTATGTGCCAAACCTACTAATTCAAATATTTAAAATATACCTCAGCTAGAACCACTACAACTTTATACTCTGCCGTACAAACATAACTCACGACTTGACTTGATAAACAACCACTCCCATTTGCCATGTTTCAACTAACTAATATTACATAACGAATATGAGAACCAATAAATGTAGCCATCAATACAAATACTTTAATACATAATAGTATTGTTAAATTGAGATATATTATTGAATGGCGTTCCATCAACCATAATTTCATCTGCGTAAAATTATTTTCCATAAAATATATAATAAAATAACATATTTTTCCTTGTTAGTTGAAATGTTTAGAGATAATACGAGGAAAAATAATTACTAAACATTTATGGACATAAATAGAAAAATCGGTACACCTAACCATCTAAATAGTAAAAATGAGTTTACTCTAAACGCTGGTACATTAATAAAAGCTAAAATTAAAAAACACCATCTTACCTTGTCTTCTTCCTCTTTTTTAACTTCAGGTTTTTTGCTAACTATAACTTCTTCCACCACTTTTTCTTTAATAACTGGAGCTTCCTTCAAAAGATTTGCACCTGGACCTAAACCAGCTTCCAATAACTGAATTGCTAACATTTCCCCAAAACTTTTAAATCACCAACACGCCCCATTTTAAGAAATGCCCCATAATCAATTTTAAACTGATTTGGCATCGTATTGGGTAGTTTGGTTAAAGTACTTAAAACTAGTTGTGAAACTATATCTATATTCAAATGAGTCAAAACATAAAGTTCATTTTCATCTGTAGCAATTTTTTGTCTTCGTTCATCAACGGTTTCATTTGTGTCGAAGCGGGCCTTCTTACTATTAAGTTGTAAATCTTCTTGCATTACACGTTTTGTGTACCTTTTGCGTTCGTCTAATTTTGGTGTAAGTTTTTGAACTTCTTGTGGACTGCAACCTAAAACATGAAAGATCGTGTATTAGATTGTACCAACCAAATTTGTGATTAACGAGTCAATTAATTATATTTTGCTATAGTTGAAATCAAATAAAGTCAACCGTGACTCATCGTTGCGTATTGAATAAAACAGTCATAATATTGTTATGCTACTCTATTGCCTAATTTTATTCATTTATTCATTTATAATATATGGGATAACTCCATTATACAAAAGTATTACAATATTAGTGAACTTAAAAATGTTATTAACAAGTGTAAATAATTTAAGAGGTTACATGTAAACGCAATGACTTCTTGAAACTTGTAGGTGAAGAATTAAATAAGTGTAGATGTTCATTGAACGTATTTCCATAATTTAAAATTCTCGACAAAGGAGTACATTTACCATAATTTGTGCGATGGAAGTCCACTGCAAACGATGGTTTAGAGAGCATATTAAAATTTATACAATAAAATTTTACTTCTGCAGTTATTGTTCTTGAATTAATATGCCCTGATATGAGATAATGTAAATATATCAAGTCTATGTGTATACGCCTAGTTTGAAGATTTAAAAGTGATAGAATATCAAAGTAACTAAAATCGATTCTGTTTATATGCATAAATACAACGTCTAATAAATTTCCTTTGAATTCTTTCAAAGTTGCTAATATGAATCAAATAAAAGGAGCTACAAATTATAGCACCAACCTTATTAATGAACAATATAGAAGCTTAAGAATGTGAATAGAAAAATCTCTAGCATATCTGTTAATAATATCAAGCATTTACATTGATGTGATGACGAAATGTCAACTCTTTGTTTACCCCATACTCCTAAGTAATTTATAACCTCAACTCTATTTAGAGGATTATCATTTAAAGTGTAGTTATACAAGATAGGCATAACTTTGAGAACGATATAACAAAGCATTTTTAAACGATCAGTATCATTATATTTGCATCACATCAAGTACTAACTTTCAGAATGCCAGACTGAAATAACTCTATATCTAAAAGGGAAGTTATGGCTAAAATTTTCACATCATCAGCATATAACAGAATTTTGGAAGAGGAGCCTGTATCTGATATGTCATTGATTAATAAATTGAACAGGATCGAACCACAATGTGAATCCTGTGGAACACCAGAGTAAACAATATTTGAGGATGAAATATAGTTATTTATTTTGACGTATATGATGTAGTGTTTTTATTAAATTTTGGGGGGTTTCTACATAAAAATTCGAAGACAAATCAAGTATACTGCGTTCACAAATAATTTTATTAGTAACATACAAATTTGTCACTTACCTAACAAAACTTACCACTAATCTGATGACATATTTCATCTTAAATCTTAATCTAATTAGACTTTAAACGGAATAATTGGTGACGCCACCCTAAAAATAGAACCATTTTCTTTTTATTTGTTGTGCAGTGTTGAACCCATGCAGCTGTAGTTTAATTGCCGATTAATTAAAAATGATGGTCGTATTTAAATTTAACCATGTGATGCTCTTCATAGTTAAAAATAATAATAATTGTTGTTCTTCTCGTTGTAACCAGCGAGAACCGACTCTCCATAGCCGTCCCCGTGGTCGGTGCATTTTCTCTTATTACGAGCACCTCCTTCGTGCGATCGGCGTTTTCCGTCATACCACAACAACCACAGCTATCGAATATCCGTTACGCATCACATTATTCAATTTTAAATATTGTATATAAATTTAGAACCACTACAATGAATACTAAGCCAACTTTCAATGCACGCAATAAATTCTTCGTTGTGGTCGATGGAACGAAACTTACAAATCAGTCGAGAATGCACTGCCCTATCAAATGCTTTATTTAAATCCATATAAGTGGCATCATCCTGTAAACCTGATTCAAAAGATGTCACTAACTCTTTTTAAAGAATTAAAAGATTAGTTACAGTTGAACAACCTATACAGAACCCATGCTGTTCTTCAAGTAATGAATTTTTCAAAACAAATTGCTGAACTAGTAAGGCGTCCAGAAGTTAAAGAATTGTTGACTGAATACCCCCTCCACAATAACCGGTGACCAACTGTTTACTCTCTGGTTTGAAAATAGGTGTTATAAAACTGGTTTTCCAATAATCCGAAAAAATTACACTTATTAAAGATAAATTAAAGATATGCAATAATGGTAAAATAATTGTGTATACAATACAGTATTCTTTAAATATATTGGAAGAACTCCATTTGGTGGGGGAAGCTTGTGATGACAAGCAGGGAGTGTAATGAAATGCTGTCTCTCTCTTCCCTCTAAGCTTTTCACCGATTAACACACGAAATGTAATGTCGAATATATACCTAAATGATTAGGCATCTATAATCCTGTGTTGAAATTAATCTGCAGAATATAGTTGATAAGAATATTGCTGTGTCCTGGTGGTGTTCAAACTTGAATATATCTTAATAAAGAAATGATATCTCCAAGTCTTTTCTAACACATATGAGGAAGAATCTACAAACAAACCCTGTACCATATCTTAAACTCGGGTAAACAACTGTTTATATCGATTACCTCATAAGTTCATCACTAACAAAAACAAAATTATAGCATCCTGCAAAAGGGAAGACCAGGTGTAATTGCTGTCATCTTTATAAGTTTTTACAGATTTTTGTGTTGCATTACATTTGGAATAACTTTGCATGTTTGTCTGCGAAGTATTTCTTTTTACATTCAAAATAAATTTCACAATACAATAAATTTATTTTTTCCATCATTTCTAAGATTGTAAATATTAATCATTACTATGCCTTTCACGGTCACTAATGCAAGTGGATAACTGCACTTTCATTATGAAGAATATTTTAGTAAAACGAACGAACTTTGTTATTCATATGATTCTGATAAGTTGTAGATATGAAAAAATGAACACGACTGTAAGAGATTAAGGCTTGGGTTCATCCATAATAAAATTTGTAACAATGCTTTATAATTTTGTAACGTGTGAATTTCTATTTCACTCATATTTTCATTGTGCGCTGTTTCATAGCCTTCCATTTTGAAACTTATATGCATCAAGAACAATATATTTATAACCTTATTCACGAATCTGCTTAAAACCATCCTTAAAACTAATTTTGCAAGTCCAGTGACCAAAATAATTATTGTATCTTGCATACATTTTCAATTTTGATATATTATTTGATATAGTCTTATTAATATTCATATAGTAGTTTATGTTCTGTAGTGAACTATTTTATGACAAGTAGCCATACTTTGCTGTAGTAGCCGGTCTTTTCTAAATTTCTACTGCTGTGTTACTTTCTTTTGCTTTTATTTTTCGTTCAGGTAAGATTATCGCGTTTTGCAGCCGCGAAGCCCCAGTGGCAAATTTTGGGAACCGTAACAAAATTATGTCAATTCAAAATACACGGGCGTTAAAATTTGCTTTGCAAAATTTTGTGGTTTTTAGTCTGTGCAGAGACGCACAAAGGTCAAAGACTGAATAAATATACATTTTGTCAAGCAATAAATAAACTTGCAAGTAAGCTCAAAAAGATACAACCAACAATTCGGTCGAAAGTGTCGGCCATCCAGTATGATATATAACAATAAACCGTTTTAAAATAATTATGAGTGTTTAATGAAATTACACCCTCATTGTGCGCGTTATTGAAATGGGGTTTATACATGATCAAGCATGTTAAGGAAACAGATTAAGATCTTGCTATAATTCTCACAATTATTGCATGCGAAACGTGATAGTAATATACTTTAAAAAAACATTAAAGTTTTTAAACTTAAAAGATGGAAAGACTAAAAACTGTTTTGCCGACGGCTAACTTGGCTATCACTCCAAGGAGAATTTGAGATGGGTTTGAGCTGAAATTTTCTTAGTTAAGCAGAAAACAATTTAATCTATAGTTGAACATCACTGTATCTAGCAAGTCCTAATAAAAAAAAGGGTACAAACAGAAAACCCTTTTATAGTTGGTGATACTAAATCCATCCATTTATATTTTTAGATTATCTTACAACATAATTCATCAAACATATTCAACATAGAAAGAATTACCAGTGATAATATGTCTATTCCACAATAATAGTTATTTATTATACAAGAGAAAAAAGTACTAGATTTTAGCTAGAGATGTGTTTATCTACCGAAGCAAAGCCGAGGGAGACAAAACACTGAGAGTTAAAATCCTACATTTTTACCCATGCATAATACACTATTTTTTGTGACAGGCAAAACGATGATTTAATATTGAAAAAATATTACAATATATTAAAGTCAAAAATTAATCAATGTCAAATTTGAAGTTTAAAACAAGTAGGTTGTTGTACTTATAAGGACAATTAGACTTGCGTTGTCAAGAAACATTAAATGTCAAATTTTTTTCACTTTACAGAAAAAATAATTTTAATCAAATAACAGCCATATTTAACAAATAAATTATATCACAAACTCTTTAGTTTTAAAATATTTGAACAAAATTTCGTTACTTAATAGTTATTCTTGTGAATGATTGTCAGATCTATCAGTCACTACAATTTAAAAAACTGAAACCTTAAGCAATCTTAATATAAATCTTAGCATGTGCCAATAATTCCATTTTACTTTGTATATAATATATATATATATATATATATATATATATATATATATATATATATATATTACTAATCTCCCCTTGTTTTCTTTCCAAGGCGACCATTATAACATTTCTTTCCTACTAAATCATAAAGTACATAATTAAAATCGTCCAATAATATCCCAACACTACGTTTGTGTTGCACATACCATAATTCATGTCTTTTTACACTTTCATAATTCACATAAAATTCTAGTATTGGTCCTAAATATTTACAGTCCTTCAATCACATTTGACGTTGTTATAACTAATAATTTTGAGCTTACAAATTTTGTCCAAAAGTTGATTCTATTTAAAATAAAAACCAAAATAAATCACACTTGACCCTGGATGCATGGTTGATAGTAAACATCCATAGACGCATCCGGTTTTTGGACGGCAAATGTACTTTCAATGGCCTTTAAATTCAAACTCGGTATAAACCCTTGAGCACTGTACATCTTACTACGTCATTTAGTCATTTTAATTTATCTTTTGGCACTTATATTTCAACTACCATTTTGAATGGTACTTTAGTATACGTAAAATACGGCAAACATACCTTTTTAACTTATGTGATCAAATATATGGATTATTTTACTTGGCATACACTACCTTGTACTAAACAACCCTTAGAACTCTTGGTAGCTCCCTCAAACATTATACTGCCCCACTGATTTTGGATAAAAGTGGAAATTTCGTCGGTTTTACTCTTTCCTGGTGTGCATAATTTCTAGTTTTATTTAAAATCAAACCCCCTCCCGCATTTCTACATATTTTAATTATTCAACCCCGATTTCGCTCCTTTCTCAATCATGTCTGTCTAACTACGCTATATACTAACCTACACTATTAACTAAAACAAAACTAAACTTTCCGTTGCATGAACTATATAACACATTATTCTACTAAACCCTCTTCCTGTACAACTTTATATGGGTATAGATTTTCCAAGTGAAAACGCCCACGATATTCCCCTGTCATAGTAGCTAATTCAAATGTATTTCCTTCAGCAAAAATACGCGTGATCTTGTACGGCCCTTCGTAAGGAAACAACAACTTCGCGCAAATGTTTCTGTCGCGGTTTGAAACTCTTAATCGTTTTGCTACTACCAAATCTCCTATTTCAAAAGTCGTCCTTTTTTTGATCCTGCTACACCTTCGCTCGATGTCCCTACGCTGCATCCTTTCGATTCTACGCCTAACACTACCCAACAATTCTGTGATGTCTTGTACCTCGACTTCTTCCCTCCATGGCCTAGCTGGTATAATCTTCCTAATCAATGTTATCGGACACGTTTTCGTAACTGAACTCGGTACGCAATTCATGAAATTTTCAATCTGCGGCAGATATCTAATCCATCTATTATGGTGCTCTTGCGTCGCTAACCGTAGATATTTTATTACCTCCCGTATATATCGTTCACATGGATTTGCTTTCGGATGCCGTATACTGCTAAATGACACCTTAATGTGCGCCTATTTAACCCGTTTCTAAATCTTTGGTTGTTGAAATAAGTCGCGTTGTTCTACCAAAATCCTTTCCATTCTCCCGACCTGGCTTCCAAATTCTTTAATCGACTGTAAAGCGTGCACCGTGTTACTTCGTCTTGCCGGAAATAATTTAACAAATTTTGAAAAAACGTCCACCATTACTAATATGTGCCGATACCCCTGTTCACTCGTAATCAGGTTGCTCAAATAATCAATAGCTACCAATTCCAACGGTCCGCCCACGCTCACACTCATCGGTACGTTCTGCAACACCACGTTCTTGTCTTTCCCTAAAATACAAATTTTACAACGATTAATCCTTTCTTTAACCACCGTGATATCGTTCCTCGCATAAAACGCCTCCCTGAATACCAAAAATGTTTTTCTTATGCCTATATGTCCAAACTTTAAATGAATTTCATCTATAATTTCCACCGCCGCATCTCTGGATACCACTAACAGCTCTGCATCACCTATCCTTTTTACCACAAACTGCCCTACGATGGTAAATCCACGGTATTCCTCCACATTTTCGCTTGTTAATTTCTCGCGGATCGAGCTCACCTCACTGTGCCTCTGCGTCTCCATAAGCTTGGCGTTTGTCCACCGACCAACATCCCTGAACTCAAAACAACTAAACAATCCCTCACGTCCTTATTATTCGCCCCTACCTGCGGTCTGCTTAGAAAATCCGCCGTCACATTCTCCTTTCCTGGTTTGTGCTTAATTTCAAAATCGTATTCCTGTAATACTAACACCCATCTGTACAACCTACTGTTTAGAAACTCCTTCTTCTTCATAAATGTTACCACCGTGTTGTCGGATTCTATTAAAAATTTGTTACCTAGCAGATAAAAACGCAACTTTTTCACTGCATATACTATCGCCAACATCTCCTTCTCTGCCGTCGCATATCTGGTTTCACAGTCTTTTAATACCCTCGAAATAAATACAATTGGTACCTCAGCTCCGTCCTGGCTCTGCACCAACTCAGCCCCTATCGCATATTTCGACGCATCCGTTCTCAAAATAAATTCGTCTTTGAAATTTGGATATTTTAATGACAACTCTTTATAAAACGCACTTTTTAAATCCTGGAACGCCTTCTCCCGTTCAGCAGTCCATTTCCATCTTTCGTTTTTCTTCAATAAACTCACCAACGGCACACACAACTCAGAATATCTCGGTATAAACCGTTTATAATAATTTAGAACCCCTAAAAATCCTCGCAATCCTCTCACATTCTTTGGTTGAGCAATATTTTTCAACTCGTCCAACCTTTTATTACAAATTTTCATCCCATGTTCACTGATTTCAAACCCTAAATACGTAACTTTGCTCTTAAACAACTCGCATTTCTCCACGTTCAACTTCAAACCCCCTTCGTCCAGCCTCTGGATCACCTTTTCTAAATGCTCCAGGTGTTCTTGCTCGTTCCTTGAAAAAATCAACAAATCATCCACATAGTGCGAACAGAAACATTCATACTCGTTAAACAGCTTCTGCATGGCCCTTACAAGTGCTGCTGAAGAACTACTTAACCCAAACGGAACTACAGAAAACATATAAATCTTCCCCTCAATGCTAAATCCCGTAAACTTTTTACTATCTTCATGCAACGGAATCAACCAAAATGAATTTCTTAAATCTAACTTGCTAAAATCTTCATTTCATACACCTTATATAACAAATTATCCAACCCTTGTGGTTGTTCATACTGCTTTTGTAATCGAGTTCAACTTCCTCGCATCTAAACAAATTCTTATATCTCTTTTATTGGTTTCGGTACAATAACTACCGGGTTCACATATGGTGTTTTCGCTGGTTCGATGATACCTTCTTTTAACATTTTGTTTATCTCGGCTTTAACCCTATTTCTTACTGCAAATGGGATTGGATACACTTTGGTATTAAACCCACTATCCTCCGTGACCTCTAACTTATGCGTATATCGCTTCGCAAATCTCGGCTCTTCATTAAACAACCCTATATATTTATTAAATAATTCCCCTAGCTTCGCCTTAATCTCAATACTCACTTTCCCTATCTGTTCATCATTAATTAATCTCGCAAACATATTACATAATCTCACTTCAACCCGTCTATAATTACTCTGTTTAATCATTCCTAATCCTGAACTATCTATATCATTTCCATTCCTATATTCCGAACTAACCGTAGGCACCACCCATAACTTATCTTTATCAAATATCCTAATCGACCTATCCTTTCCATCTATATTCAATCCAAAACCCTCTATGAAATCCATTCCTAATATGAAATCTAGCTGCAACCCCTTTGTAATTAAAAACTCTGCCTCTCCTGCCTTTTTATCCCCTACAAATATCGGTACACGGATGACGCTATAAATCGTCGTTAGCTTTTTGTTCAATGCCGACCATAAATTAACCCCATCAATCGCTTCTATTCTTCCTTTTAAAAAATCAGCATGTTTTATCACCACATTCTCATCTACCAGCGACAACTGTGAACCACTATCAACTAAGGCAACATATAAACAATCCCTTAAACTAATATTAATAAACAAAAGGTTCTTTTTATTAAAAGTATAACTATTCAACAATAAATCTTTTAAACTATAACCTACGTCGATCTTTATTCCTAGACATTCGTTCTTCCAAAAATTTGCGTTTTTTTTTTGTCCTGATGGCGCCTCGTGTATCTGCGCCACTTCAATTTTATCAGTGTCCTGAGTCCTTGCGCTAGTCGTCATGTGGTGGACGTTTGCGTCCCTGTCCGTCCGGCTGTATCCGTTCTGTGTTCCGCCTCCCGTAGTCCGACCGTCATCCGCGTTGTCGTGCTGGTACCTGTTTTGTCCTTGTAAGTCGTTCCCCCGGCGTTCCCTATTGTAGTATGGCCGTCTGTTTCCGTCGTGTCCCCAGTGATTTCGGTGTCCGTGGTTGAAATAGTCCTGTCGGTAGTTATGTCGCTGTTCGTGATTGAAATTGTCCTGTCGGTAGTTGGGTCGATGTTCGTGGTACGTATGTCGTCGGTTGTCTTCCCTATAACCCCGGTTTTGTTCCCAATAATTTGTCCGCGTTTTTGCCTCCAGTGCCGTTGTTAAATCAAAATTTCTCATGACGCCTAAAAATTCCCGCAGTGTTTTCACATTTTGTACCACGACCATCTTTGTCACTTCCGGTTCCATGTGGCCCGCAAGTAGTAAAACTATGTCGTCCTCGCCCAATTTTGGTGTCAAGTGCTGTGCCTGGTTAAACTTGTCGATTGCGTATTCTTCGCGTGTCCCGTGTGTCCTACTGTAGTGTCCTGTGATTAAATTTGTCCGTATGTCCGTCTGGTGTGTGTTGCTCCAGAACTGTTCCATAAATAGTCGTCGAAATTCCGCGTATGTGTCGTACTGTCGGCGTATGATGTTGTGCCACTTTTCCGCGTTCCCTGTCAACGTCGCCCCTACTATCTGTAACTTAGTCCTTTCGTTTTCCGTCTCGACGATTTCGTCCAGTCTATCTAAAAATCCCATTGGTTGTTCCGTCCTTCGTTCTTCAAATTTAGGTAACGCGTCCCGGTTCAATTTAATGTGCTGTCCGTAGTCCAGTCCAACGCGCCTCCGTTCTACGTCGTCCAATTTCTCCTGTATCTGTCTTACGTCATGTCCTACCCTGTTTTCTAATACCGTGACTTTGTCGTCAAGTTTTTCGTCCAGTTGCGTCCTACCGTGCACATTTTCGTTCTGTATCGTCTCTAAAGTTTGTTCTAGATTTCTGTAGTTTGTCATATGTCTTTTGTCGCATGTTTGTATTTCTGAATTTAATGTCGAAAAACCACTGACCATCGTCTCCTCGACTGTCTCTACACGTGTCTTAATTTCCGTTCGTAGGTCCGTCCTTGTCGCGTTCAAGTCTCCCTGAATCTGTACCCGCGTATTTTCTAATTTGTCATCTACTCGGTCTACCTTTTCTTGCACCTCTGTCCTTATGTCGTCCTTTACATTTTGCAATTGCGTGAGTAGATAGTCCTGTGTATAATTCAACTTGGCCGTCAGTTCCGCGTGCGCCGTCCTAAACTCGTTCCTCAGTTCGTTGTGTGAATCTGTAAATTGGTTAGTTAAAATCGTAAGTAAAGTCGTTATTTTGTTAGTTAACCGCGTATTTGCCTCTTTTTGTTCCATCTTTGAAATTTCAAATTTGTTCGTTAGTTCCGTCTGTGAAGTTTCAAATTTGTTCGTTAGTTCAGTCTGTGAATCTGCCATTTTTTTTGTTAAGTCCGCGTGTGAAGTTACCATTTTATCTTGCATATTCATTAGGAACCGCATTATGTCCTGGTTCCCTGCAGTTTCTGTCACCTTAACCTCCGGTGCCGTCGCCTGGTCCGTGTCCATGTCTATCACCTCCGGGTCTGTTTGCCTCACCTCCATCTCCTGGATGTCTCCTCCTGCGTCTAGCTCTATGTCTTGTGTCCTAATTTCCTCGTTTTGTGTCGTGATTTCTGCTTCAACTCCGTATATCCGTCCCGATCTCGTAATCCGTTTCATTTCCGCTTCCGTCATCTCTGCAGCCTATTTTTGAACTCCTTTTCCTGAAAATATTTAAACTACGGGCCCCACCTAATCTCAGGATCCCGTATCCTACTACTATTTCTGTCTAATTTATTTTATTTCACTCGATCTAGCCTTTTTTTCAGCCCCACGTTGGGTTTGCCACCTTTACTAATCTCCCCTTGTTTTCTTTCCAAGGCGACCATTATAACATTTCTTTCCTACTAAATCATAAAGTGCATAACTAAAATCGTCCAATAATATCCCAACACTACGCTTTGTGTCGCACATACCATAATTCATGTCTTTTACACTTTCATAATTCACATAAAATTCTAGTATTGGTCCTAAATATTTACAGTCCTTCAATCACATTTGACGTTGTTATAACTAATAATTTTGAGCTTACAAATTTTGTCCAAAAGTTGATTCTATTTAAAATAAAAACCAAAATAAATCACACTTGACCCTGGATGCATGGTTGATAGTAAACATCCATAGACGCATCCGGTTTTGGACGGCAAATGTACTTTCAATGGCCTTTAAATTCAAACTCGGTATAAACCCTTGAGCACTGTACATCTTACTACGTCATTTAGTCATTTTAATTTATCTTTGGCACTTATATTTCAACTACCATTTTGAATGGTACTTTAGTATACGTAAAATACGGCAAACATACCTTTTTAACTTATGTGATCAAATACATGGATTATTTTACTTGGCATACACTACCTTGTACTAAACAACCCTTAGAACTCTTGATAGCTCCCTCAAACATTATAATATATATATATATATATATTGTTGTGGATTCAAAGGGTTAAATCAGTGGGAAACCATAAAATTTCAACAACCCTGTATATAGAAAAGAACAAATTATTTATGCGCAAAATTAATTTAACTCATTTAAGGAAAACGGACAAGTATTAACGCATTTTTGTAATTAATAATTGGAATGGTAAAATTACATCAAGAAAAAACAGTTTTAAAGCAAATAGAAGTTCAAGGATACACATAATTAATTTTGATTTATTTTAAGCAAACACATATAAGCAAAAGGGAACGTGCTGTATAAGAAAATCAATAATTCCAAAGCAAATGTATTCGTTCTATACAGATACGAAGAAATATAAAGTCTAGGAACTGTTATGCTAAACGTTCAATAATTAACAGAAACATCTGCATTTTAAAAGGTTATGTCCGACGAAGTCAAAAGCATGTTTTCATAGAAATTATTTTCAACCGTCAGTTTGTACAAACAACAAGGCTAACAAACATCTTAAAGAGCGAGGGAAATGCACAATCGGTTATATACAACAGATAGAGACAGATATAAAAGCGTTGGATTGCAAATGCACGTACCATGTCATCAATATCGATTTTCTGTAACTCAAGTGGAGTTTTGAATGAGACACCAATCATGTATCAAACAAGGATAAATAGAGCTTAGGCGAGGTTTGTGACGACAGAGAATTTTGTCATTGGTTGAAAGTGGACAGTGTTCCGAACGTAGATGCACGCGACGGTTGAAAGCGCATTCGGATATACGGCACGTAGACCGGAGTAAATTTCACGAATTTCGAGATGGGTATATTCAAAATTTTGGGAATTAGATTTGAAAATAAACTTTTCGCTTGAAGTGCATTCACTAAGTGGGGTTTTGAAAGCATATAAATACTCAACCTAGGTTATAGAGGTTCTCTTATCTTCTCTTCGCTTCTATTTTAATTTACTTCGATAAAGTACTGAATGCCGACCACCATAACAGTAAAGCTTTCTGTGAGTATTTTATGTCATTATATTACTGTAAATATAAAGGTTGAAAGTGTAAACCAGTAGTAGCGGCCATCTAATTATTGCCGTGAAGTACGTGTAGTGCATATTAAATTAATAAAGGTCCGGCTACTATAATACAAAGCACGAAAATCAATAAATGGAAGCATGATATTTGGGGGTCAGCATCACAAATAATTAAGTTTGTATGCATGGTATATGGAATAGTACTGCGAGACGAGGCGCTTGGCTCGCAGATGACCACATCTGCGAAATGGTGGAGGCCTGTAGATCCGCTGAGTAGCGCAGTGAATGGAAACGAATCCGAGGTGTTCTGACAATCATCTTCGAAGAAAAGGAAGCCTGAAGAATTCTCCAGGTAATTTATTTGAAATTTCTGTTGTTTGATAAACATTTATGAAATTTTGTGCTGTGTGTTTGACTTTTTGGGGCATATTGATGGTTGTAGAAACTTAATGAAAAAGATACATGTACTAAACAATTTATTGAGGTTAAATATTGAAAAGAGGTGTATTTAAAACATTCAAAATTTTATTCAGGATATAAATTGAATTGTAAAGGGTAAACGGGCCTGTTAATTTTGTTTTAATTTATGCAAGGTGTAAAAGGCATACACAAACTAAACTGGGTTATTATGAGCTCACCATACTCCAGTGTGCAGTCAATTTAGGGTAACATGTGTGTGCGAGTGTGAAAGAGGTATGGTTGTAAATTTAGGTATTCGAGAAGAGGCACAGCTGAGCTAGCCAGGGAAGCTGAAAGAGTTTGAAGGTGAAATAAAAGGGCAAGAAAATTTTTTTGAAATTTTTGCATTTTTTTGAAAATTATATGTTGACCCTGGTGGGGCACGAATTTAAATAGAGAATCTAGAGACTGTCCCGACTTCCACGGCAATTTTATGAAGGCCCAACGCTGGTGCTCGTATGATTTAGGTGAAGGCACGATGTTAAAGCTTTGTCCCAGATTCGTTCCAGCATTTTTGTAAGTTCCACGGCAATATATATATATATATATATATATATATATATATATATATATATAAAGACAAGTTATTTGCAGTCTGAATAAGAAATAGTATATAAAATAAGAGTATCAGTAAACAAACTCTTATGAAAATAATAAGAGCTATTGACTAATACAAATCTTATTTTATATACTATTTCTTATTGCGGACTGCAAATAACTTGTCTTTTTTTATTTGAATTGCCTTTGGGGCATGGACCCGCGTGTCGCCACGAGAAGGTTTGTTACGTTTGCAAATAAATTTTGCTGTAACATTCCGCAAATCTCAAAGGCCAGACATACTTTTATAGCCATCTATAGAATTTATTATGTAGTTTCGATTCAATTCTGTACTTCCACACTTAGTAGTATTGGTGTTTTATCACCTGATAGCGGTTTTATTTACTTTTGCCATAGTACAGAGATTGTTTCGAAATTATATCATTATAATAGCTTTGATTACTTCATAGGGTTGGAAACTAATCTGCTCTGATGAGGCTTAACAAGCCGAAACCGTCGGTCAGTGGATGTTTCCTCCCCTGTGAAGTAATAAAGCTAATGTTTTGTTAATGGCTATATAACTATTAGCCCGATTTGTATTAGCCAATAGCTCTTATTATTTTCATAAGAGTTTGTTTACTGATGCATCTTATTTTATATACTCTGTGTATCTAAATAACCTAAAATTTAAATATGCCCCAACTAGCTCAGTCTAATCCACACAGAGTGTACTATGTTACGATAACAAAGAATTTACCCCCTTTTTATCTAACACTTTCCTACTTAAATGAGAACAAAGAAAATTGACCAAGATTTGTATAATGACAAAAAAAATTATATATACTTTACAACTTGATAATATGATTCACTATTCGAAAAAATAAATCCCCGAATCAAAATAAGAATGATATCAATTTGTTTATCCCCAAAATTATAGCTCCCTTTAACCAGTTTAAAATCAGCAAACATTACAATATACTATTGGAAATACCCTTGAACGTTCATGACTTTCCCTTTTTATGTAAATTTTCACGTATAAAAAGATTTTTGATGACCCTTTACATAAATATTCAGGTATAATAAAATAAAAGCAAATGTTCAATAAAAAAGAAAATAATGCCTTATGCTATTAGATAATATTCTGGCCTGTAGTATTCCTTGTGTGTCTTTTTGTTCTCACTATTCTTGGAGCTGCTGCTGCATGCTGTTGGCCAGTATCCCTTGATTGTTTTCAGTTGAGTTCACTTGTTGATTTTATAGTACCGCTTGGCTAAACACCCTTTCAATGCTTAGATCGATCCTCCTTTTAGTGGTCCGATGCATAGATGCAAACCAATGTTTTTATGCAAATTTAGATCGATGTATATTTGAATTCGGATTTATTTGCAAATTTAGATTTATGTACCAATCTATATTTTTACTTAGATTTTCCCAGATTTGTACTTAGATTTTTACTTGGACTTTTTCCAGATTTTTTCTTAGATTTTCCCAGATTTTTTTACTTAGATTTTTTCCCAGAGCCTTAAATTGTAAATATTAAAATTATGTTTAATTAATAAGCTTTCTATTACGTTTTTCAGTTAACGGCAAAACTTCTCTCGTATATTTTCACTATTATTTAAAAAACTTTTCTATTACGACTTCCACAAAATATAATTATTTAATTTTTTTATGTTCACTTTACGTAAATTTTTAATTTAAACTGCTATGAAGCGTGCTCTTGTTGAAGGAAAACTAATTGTTTATCAAATTTGAGTGGTATTTAAAACAACGCCTCCATCTGACATCATTGGTTATTCGCGTCTTTCTGTCAAAGTTTAAGGCGTGTTATAAGTTGTTGTCCTAACCTTGGGCTTTTTTCCGGTATGAATTTGATAATAGCTTGTTGAACGATGTCTCGATCACGTAGCATTCAGGTTCTATATAGTGGATTCCTATAGCCCGTGTAGTTTTACCCGTCTTGTTTTGTTTTGTTGTAGGAAATTTTAAATCGACCTTTTATGTAGACAAAGTTATGGTTTTATTTTGCCAAAATAATCTTTTGGGTTTTAAATTTACTCCATGTTAAAAATCACATATCCGAAATTTCTATAATGATGTAAATTGAAATGCGTTTATTTACATCCTGCATTTCTGAAACGTGTTTCTTTTGAAAGATGTTTTTATTGCGAGAATGCTTTGTTATTTTCTTGCACTATTGCGTGTTTATTTTAATAGAATTCGTATTATGATTTTCTAGCTTTCGATGTTGTTAATGCGTATTTGTTAAGAATTTATGAATACTTTTCTGGTTTAAAGTGAATTTGATTGCTTACAGAGTTATTTCTCTTATTGAATGTGGTTGTATTATTGAAGGATGAGCGTCCCTGCATTAATTAAACTTAACTGTGATTTTTATACAGTGTGTTAGATATTTGCTTTTTTGCATAATTTGCGAATTATGTACTTTTCATGATAAAATTGTTTAGTTTTCTAGCTTTTAGTACTATTTACAAGTACTGTGCGACCCTTCTGACCCCATATACTCCTAAATAACCCTATTATCATATCAATATATATATACATATACAGTTATGGAAAATTAGCAATAGTAAGTGTGATTACAGCAATCCACTAACGGATCTCAAGAACTGAAACAATGGGGTTTTTATGGCTATTAAGCTGACCATACGTGAAGAACTGGGGTTGTTAAACAAATGCGGTTAAGGATTCATCAAAAATAGTAGACTCACCCTTAATCCACTGGTTGCCGACTGCTAGCCTTGTACTGGTTATGATCAAGTTTCAGTACATCTCCTGCTGTTCACTTGCAGGTATAAAATTCAACAAACCTCAGACTGATTCAGAATTGTAGTACTTATAGGCATAAGTTTTTTTTTATTTACCAGAGTTTTTTTAATTGACCTGATGGTTTTCTTATTGACCTGAGGGTTTTTGGGTTAAAACGAATATAAATTAAGGCATTTGACTTTTCACCATCCCGCTTGGCTCGAAGAATAATGTGGAAGTGAGCGGATTAGGAAAATAATTTATAACGACAATTCAATCCGAGGAATTTTTATCTTCCCAGAATTTTATGCTAATCAGAACAAATGCTTGGTGACTACGTGGCGTCTTTACGAAACAAGTTGAAAACTGAGATATTTGTGAACAATAAGTTATTTACACGAACTTTTAATGATTAGAATGCTATTTAAAACGTTCTAAGCAAGGTTTAGAAACACTTGAATTATTATCAATACTACAGTATTGCCCGAAATAAACAGTACTGAAATTGTAATTGTTTTGTATATTTAAAAAATACATATTATTGACATTTTATTATATGTTCTAAATGTGCACCTCCTCGTCGAGACAGACTTCATAACGATGTTCTAAGTTTCTGGTCATGTTATTGAATAAGGGTTGTCTCAGGGCTGCGAAGAAGACTCTAACGGCATCCTTTAATTCATCGATGGTTTGTGGTGCCCGTTTGAAAACGGCATTTTAGCCATGCCCAAAATGTATGCGTCTGGAGGTGTGAGGTCTGGAGAATGTGAAGGATAAGGGAAGTCAGTAAATCGTGATATGAATTTGCTTGGAAAATGTTCTTGAAGAAATTGACGAATTGCGGCAGCAGTATGGCAAGTTGCCCGTCCTGCTGAAAAATTGGTTTCGAAATGCCAAGTTACGTGCACGACAGAATTGACGTAGATCAGGGATAAATCGTGTTAAAATTTGTCTGTACCTCTGTTGATTAAGTGTGACTTGCCTACCATTCTCTTCGATAAAGTACGGACCAATGATTCCGTGTCCGGAAACAGCACACCAGACACTCACTTTTTCACTATGTAAAGGAACCTCTTGAACCTCATCGGGTCTGGCAAAGCCCAGAAATCGATTTGTGCGACGATTCACATAGCCTGACAAGTGAAAATGTGCTTCGTCTGAAAACCAAACATTTTTCAAAAATTTAGGATTTTCATACTGTAACGCGAGAATTCTGGCGCAATATTCCACTCTACTGCGATAATCCCGAGGATGTAGTTGTTGATGTACCTGAATCACATACGAAAATGTACCCAGTTCCTTCAGGATTCTTTGAAAGGAAGTTCTTTTAAATCAAGTTGTAACGCTGTCCTTGCCTGGCTGACTTTCGGATTTTCTAAGATTTGCTCAAAACACGTTCATGGTTATTGTTGTTGTTAACTGTCCTGGGACGCCCGAGTTTCCTTTTCGTTGGCACAATACACTACCTGTATTTCTAAACTTTTCAATAACCTTCAAAATTACAGCATTACTTGGAGAACGTTTATTAAACCTTTGTGTGAATTGATCAGACACGTATAGCAAACTTGCACCATTACGTCGGCCGATTCCGTATGAACGAAAATAATGCTCTACCAGAAACACTTTCTCCTCTGTACTTAACACCATTTTTAACAATTAGGCCCTACTAATTACTTGTTTGAGGTTTACTTGACAGGTCTATACTAGCTAACTTGAGTGTGACAGCGCACGCATAAAAACACCGCCAACTTAGTTTCAGTACTGTTTATTTCGGGCAATACTGTATTATTGGTACAAAATGTGAAGTTTAGCCTTGTAATTTAATTAAACTAGGAAATAATAGATCGTGTAACGGTACAGTGCAACTTTCGCTTGTATATACAAGGCTGAAGAGCATTTTGAGGAAGGCAGTCACAAGAGATTATGAGGTCTGCTGAGCGAGAACTTGGCAAATGATGCCGGAAGGAAAAGCACATATTAATGTTACGCTCAGTTAATCCCAGTAAAATGAATGAATAGTCTGCAGATATAAAAGTATTAGATCTTTTTAAATTGTTTTGCGTTACTTTGGTACAAGAACAATATGAACCATAAACTCGAGTGGAAGTGGTCACTCCGAAAATTAATTCAAGAACACTGAAATGGGGAAAGACGGAAAGGGACTATACCATCACCTATTGCATGTGTGATTCCTTCTTTAAGCAGATTTTATGGTGTTATGCACATGTTTTTTATTTTTTTAAATCAGCGAATTACACTCATTTGGTTTCTAAAATTGTGTGGATATGTTTATTTGATGAGAATTGATTGATTAAACAAGTGAATATTGTTGGCTCTGCTAAATTTAATTATAGTAGGTAACTGTAATATAGTCACAGTATGCAAGAGATGTTTTTTTTTAAATTCTTTTTAAACACATAATAGGGAATGATAAGTTATTAAGTATCCAAGAACATACGATTCAGATTGCGTTTAATCCTGGACCATTATTATGTTAAATGAAATGCTAAGTCATTGTCCAGCAAAAAACAATATGTTGAATTGCTAGGAAAACCAAGAAGGTTACAATTTGGCGATCCTGCCAGGATAATGTTTGGTTTATGTGCCTCTAATTGCTGAGCTATAAGCACTGGAGTCTATAACAAGTTTTAAAAAAATTGATTTCAAATATTTCATGTTATACTGTAGAAAAGATTAATAAATGTTGTAACATCTCCTTTTAATTTAAATTAAAAGTAGCTAATATAAGGACATGTGGTCCGACCACATGGCACCGCACGACAATGTGGTGCTTATGATTTATAGTCATGGTCAATAAATATGCTAAGACATCACCAGATTGGAATAGCCCGCCATCTTTTTATCAACACATAGGGGCTTTACCGCATAATTAAATAACTGACCAAAATTCTATTTAGGAAGTTTTGTAAATCACGATTTTTAGAGTAATTTGATAACAAGTCCACGTGAGGGGAAGTTAAATTACGTTAGTTAATAGTAATAAATATTTGCATAAATTTATGGCCAGCATGTTTAAGTAGGTCAAGTTTAAACGTAGTTTGTAAATAAGGGAGTAATAGTAGGATATTATGTAGGAAACTGGACCTTAACCCATCAATAAGGTTGCATTTGAAAAGAAATTAATAGGTTAAGAGTACCACAAAATTCTTTATGAACACTTTAAAGCTCCAGAAAGCGTAACAAAGAACCGAAAATTGATAAATACCAGTGTGTATTCAGTTTAGGATTATTATAATTTTTGAGTCTCAGATAGGGTAGTACGAAACCATTCGCTAGTAATCGTTGATTACTATAATTTTAGAAATAAGAAAAAAGCTTTTATCTCGAGGTGAGCCTCGAGTAAATACAAAGTGTACTTAATATTTCGTTGACCCCATCGAGAACGATTCATTTCCAATTTTAAGCGATTTATCAGCCCAAGGGTAACTGATTAAATAAATTGTGGGCGCGATTAACGGTCCAGATAAACTGATTTCACTAAATTAGATTGGAGAGCAGGCACGAATTGTAAAACATCCAGGGGATCTGGTCTTTTCACTTTCCATGTACGAAACTGAAGTTATTTATAACCTCAACTGAATACCGTTAGCCCGACAAAGCAACCCTGCAGTGCGACTTTAGCAGGTAGTTGTTGGTATAGCCACTGTTTACGTTTTTAGCATAGGACGTGAAAGTGTTTCGTGCGAGGACAATAAACTACCCAAATACCGCGAGTATATAACCAACAACGGCGACACACATCAACCAGGAGGCTGACCCAGGCTCTGGAATTTGCACCTGATCGTATACGCAACGCTGGTAGCAAAAAAGCGGCGCATGTAATGTAAGTAATTTTAATGTTAAATTGAACCTTAAGGCGATTTATGACATACGTGTCTGTAGTATACAAAATAACTAGGTTAAGAGTTTTTAGTTACGGAATTAGGTATACATAAAAAATAGATCCTTGGTGTATTTTGTTTTTACATCCTAGTAAAGAAGTTGTTTGTAAAGACTTATTTTTTATTTGAATAAGGTTGAATACAGTTAGGTAAAAGCTAGCAAGTTGCTAACGAACAAGTACTGGAAGTCAGGGTAAAGCTGTATTTAAAAATTTAAATTCTGAAAAATTTAAGGGGTTAGAAGCATCCCCTACCATGTTTAATAAGGGATAATGATTATCTTTTAGAAATACTCTGTTGCAGGATTATCAGAAAAGAAAGAAAAATAGGCTCAAGAGCTTATTTTTATATTGAAACTGTAAGTACCCGTTTTAGAGGTTTTATTTGTCACCAATACAAATAAAACAACCAATATAAAAAAAAAAGAGGGAAACGTTACAATGTATTCAGTGTTTTTATTTTAGTTTGAAAGAATTTATTGAAATTTTGATTTACAGTAACTGCTATTTTTATCGATTGTTGTTGTTCCAAATAGTATCTAAAAGGGTTCATTTTAATAATAGATGGGAAACATAGATGATTTTAAAGTAAGCAAAGCATGGACAAGCACTATGGTAGAAAGTTTCGGTCAAGATTCTGGGGTGAGTGATCTTTCAGGGAAGAACCCAGTTGTTAGGGGATTAGATTCAATTATAAATACACAAATGCTTGAAATGCTTGGACAGCTAATAGAAAACAGCTGATGGGCAAAATGAATGGAATTCAGTGTGCAATTGGTCTCGGCTTGGACCAATCTTGCATTGAACTGCATATAGGATGATTCATTTTTCTTCTCGAGCCAGTAAGATTAACTAAAACACGTGTATGAAGGTATTTCTATTTTAAAAACAATACAGAACAACAGTTAAATGGAACAACTAAAAGTACCACTCACAATTAAAATGGCTTGCGCTAAGTCTTGTAAGAAATACTTCAATCTAATAACAAACAAGCAAACGTATATACTAATATCAAACACAATTACATGGAGTAAATAAACATAAGTTAATTATTAAGCAGGCAAATAACATATAAATTTATAACTGAAAACGAGGCTCTTAATTATCACATAACTAGCCTTCATTAAACTTACTAATAACGAATTAAAACCATGTTTGACTTAATGAGGCATTGGTTCTTAATAAACAACTTAAATGCATAAAAATGCACTTTTCTTTAAAACACGCAAATGTGACTGAACTAAATTTTGTATAATGTAGTTTTCTTAGAGTTAAGTCAACACTTACTTCAAATGTAAGCAAGAGGAACAATCAAGTATAAATACCTGTTACAAATAAATCCATGTCTCGGGCCTTTTTGGTATTCAAGGGTATAAGCTTGGCAAAAGAGCATTTCATTTTCACGTTTTATAAGCCGGTATCAAAAACCAAAATACATAGAGCATCTATCCAACCTTCGTGTAGTTTATGAGCAAGTAGTGAGAAACATCATGTGTATAACATCTATTTAACCTTCGTGGAGTTTATAGTTTATTGAGCTAAAGGGACACAGAATGTGTAACTGACACGTGCAAAATTAATTCTTTTTTTTTTGACATAACGCGTTTGACCGTAGTTGTCTTATATAATTTTGGATAATGTGATCTTATTATTTAACACAAATTGGATGATAACCTATAAATGAAGTTAGGTGAAAAACTAATATGCATTCGTTAACAGAAATAATGGAAGTAAATATAAAACTCAATAATGAGATTAGACTGCTGGAAAATGAAATTAAAATTATACGGGAAGAAAGCGATGCTAAAAATGCGTAAACAAAAGGGGATGTGCGGGAATGGTTGAAAGAACACAAGAGGAGCACACAAATGCGAACATATCTCGTGTCCAAATAAACTCCATCAGATTATTCTACAAGAAACCAATCGGAAGGACAAGTGCAAAAGTGTCCTGCAACAATGAGAATTAACAACATAGTGCGGCAAGGCTAAATCCACATTTCTTTATATAGAAGTAGCCGTCAGCTCAAGCTTCATCATTTCTAACTCTTCTTTTATATCTGGAGAACACTATTATATGTGTATGTTTTTTTATTTGTTGTTGCTTGTAGTAAACATATATAGTTGTAAACTGCTTAGTGGAACATGCTACAAAAAGACTGCAGAAGAAAAGAAGAAAAAGCAAAATGCCGAGTTGTCTTAGACAGAACAAATCGATTTTTTTTGTGGTAAATACTGTCAACCTTATTTGTTAAAAATATTTATAAATTAACTTCGACTCATTTTAAATTTATTGTAGACTTCTTATGAAGCTTTTAGAAATAAGTAATTTCTTGTTTTAGTGTGGTTCTGGAATCCAATACTGGAGATTGTCTGCTTTCTTCAAAGAAAATTACTTATTTTGTTACGTGGTCATTCCTGCATGAAAATACTTTCTTTACGTAATTAAATCCCACATTTCTTGCATTCTCTTCACGGTCATATGAGTACGTAGTCTTATCAATTTCGGCTGCTTTTTCAATTTAAATGATAGCATTTTAAAGCATATTAAAGCATAGTAGTAACTAAGTCCATCAAGATCCAGATTTTATAAAATTCGGATCAAAAATTTTTATCCATCATCTTTCAATTAGATCCAGATCTGAACCCGGATCCGGATTCAAATCTGTGTTCAGATCTGGGCCTAAATCCTGATTGAAATCCAGACTCGGATCTGGATATGGCTTTAAATTATAAACCCGAAGTCGCATCTGGACTCACATCATCCAGATTCAGAATCAGATCATGGTCTGAATTTAGACCTGATTCTTGATTTAGATCTGAGTAGAGCGCAATTTTTCAATTTGTCTTGGATACAGACCAGCAACATGTAGATGGGAATTTAAATGAGCAGACAGTGCAAATAAATCCGATTCTCCAAAAGTTGTGTAGAGAGAACGAAATACTAAGTGTTTTCTAAGATGCTAAATTGTAAACATTTAATTTTTTTAGAATTGGATATATGGAAGCGTTTTATTTTATTTTTTGCATTCAATCTTATTTAATTTTAACTATTAAATTAAGGTGTTCTTATTTAAAATGATTGGATTTTCTTAATTCAAAATTCAATTGTGTATTAATTTGTATCGTATCTGTAGTATTATAGTAGTAATTGGTTATTTTGTATTCGGTGTACTATATACAAATGCACCACGCCCACACAAACACTTTTCGGTGGGCAATTTTCATATAATTTGCAATGCAGTGTATTCAAAATAATGGCAAGTCAATAAATACAGACTTTATTCATTGTGTGTACTGTGTGAACCAAGGTGATCTTTATAAAAAATCATTTTCATTTGCCACGTTCATTAATAGATTAATCTAAGTTTTGCATTTTGAAAATGCTTAAGCACTTAATTTTCAAGCCATTGAATAGATGTTTATTGTTATACTTTCTTTATTAGAAAACGAATAGTAACAAAATAACAAAGGCAGTCAGTCATTTATCCATTTAAGTTACTTTACAATGGAACAATAACTTTCTCTATAATAATTATTACCATTTGAGTTAGACGAAAAAACGGTTGTGGAACTGGTTAATTCGGCCAAGAAGTGCAACTGAATGAAATATGTGTGGCGCCAGTGCAGCGGTAGAACGCAATATGTACATGATAAACAAAAGTATATGGTTTAGTTAGGTAGTTTATATAAATAGTTGACCCGTTTATTTTGTATGGTTTGTTATTTTCTCACAAACATTTATACACCGTGCCCTGACTCCCTTTTTTCTCTTACTTGTTTTATTGGTATTATAGTACGTGCTTGAATATACTGATAATTGAGAGGGTTTTATGTTTTATTAATACTTTCAAGTCGAAGTGATACAACTTTTTTTATATTGTTGGAACTAGATCATTCAAAAATCAGCTATTGTTCCTTAGAATTAATTATAAAATTTGTTGCTGTGTTAAAAACATGCCTTCACATAAAAACAAAGTATGGGATTATTTTAATAAACTGGACCTAATAAAGTCAAAATGTAATTTGTGTGGAGTTGTAATTAAATGTGGAAGTTCTACTGGATCTCATAAAAGGCACCTATCATCAAGGCACGTAAGTGTTTTGCTTAACAATTTCGATTCGGCGGCAGATATCAAGAGCAGAAATGCCAGAGAAATAGTGGCGGTGGCTGAAGAACAAGTCTCAACCTCAGTTTTGTAAGTATCTTTATCCTAATATCCTTCTTAGTAAAAGTTCTATTTTTAAAGTTTCTTTGTGTCAACCGAATCCTACGATTATATCATTAATGTAATCTTTTAATAGTCATTGCGTCTATATTAGAATTTCAATAAATAATATTATTTATATTTTCAATTTAAACGAAAGTAAGTTGGGAGAGGCAGATGTGGCAATGGTAAGCTTAGCTCAAACTACATCAGATTTAGAATTCGTGAAATCATTCGAATGCTCAACACAATGCCGCCACGTAAATGTTTCGCAGTTCAGTCAAGAATTTGTTTACAACTATCTGTTACAAGGCAAATAGCAAAAATGATTTTTGTGGATTTGCAGCCAGTATCTATAGTGCAGGACATTGGTTTTCGTGAATTGTTACACTTACTGTCTCCCGACTATGAAATGCAATCACGAAGAATAGTTATAAATAGAATTAATCTCTTATTTTCTAAAGTACAGAATGAGTTAAAACTAAAGTTAGTCTTGTGTACTTCCGATACCTGGACATCGTGTCGTACCGAGTCGTACATTACCTTAACCGTTCATTACGTAGATAGTGAATTAAAAATGAAAAACTTCTGTCTGCATATAGCAGCAATACCCGAACGTCATGCTGATACTAACATAGTAGAAAGAGTTAAAGAAATTATACACACCTGAGAATTGACCAAAAAAGTATTTGCTATTGTTCATGATAAAGCGGCAAATCTTACGAAAGCAATGGAAACAAATTGATAGCGAAAGCGTTTCATGCTCAGCACATTCATTGCAGTTATCAATAAATAAGGGACTAGACAGTGACCATTCTATAGAAGATATAATTTCAAAAGTAAGTTCCGTTGTGAGTAATTTTAATCATTCTACAACAGCTACTGTGGAGCTACAAAAACGACAAAAACAAATAGGTATGCCAATTAAAATATTAGTCCAACATGTAAAAACAAGATGGGATTCAATATTTTTCATGCTTGAAAGGATTTTAGAAGAAAAATCTGTTATTGCTGCAGTTATTGCTGCTGTTCTACTTCGTTCCAGCTATTGCTCTAGAAATTACGCAACAAGAATGGACGCAAATTGAACAGCTTGTTGCTATTATAAAACTTCTTCAAATAACCACAACAACACTGTGTGTAAATAGAAACAGGTCATGTTCTTCTGCATTAACCTATCCTTGTACAGCTAACAACGAAATTTTTAAAACCTAAACTTTTTGATTCTGAAATGCTGTCAGCTTTAAATATACTGTCAAACACGATCTGAAAAACATTTTGATTTATTGTTTGCTGATGAACAATTATTACCTTTAATCTTAGCTTCATTTCTTAGACAATAGGGTCAAAAAGTTGAAATTTTTGCCAAACAAATCCACAAAAATCATTTTTGCTATTTGCCTTATAACAGATAGTTGTAAACAAATTCTTGACTGAACTGCGAAACATTTACGTGGCGGCATTGTGTTGAGCATTCGAATGATTTCACGAATTCTAAATCTGATGTAGTTTGAACTAAGCTTACCATTGCCATATCTGCCTCTTCCAACTTTCTTTCATTTAAACTGAAAATATAAATAATATTATTTATTGAAATTCCAATATAGACGCCATGACTATTAAAAGATTGCATTAATGATATAATCGTAGGATTCGGTTGACACAAAGAAACTTTAAAAATAGAAGTAAGGTGTTGTTACCGTTAGTAGGGTAAGTTACAAGGGCACGATTGCGATCTAGGCTGGTAACCTGGTTCAACCTAATTAAAACTTACCCATAAGACTTTTGCGAAAGCCTTGGACATGGTGGACGACTGAGACGGAAAATACTTGACCCATCAGGTAATGACTGCATGAATCAGGAATGGAGATTTGGTACTTGGAATGTCAGGGGAGGGTAAGGTAAAGAGTATGAAATCATGAATGAAATGAAAGATGCATAGATGTGCTGTGTATGAATGAAATGAAGTGGAAAGAGAAAAATGTTGAATTAGATGACGGTATGATGGGTTTGTGGTCTGGAATAGAGAGCAGTGAGTTTGGGACAAAAGGTGTTGGTTTAATTTTGAATGATCAAGCAAAAGTGTGCACGAATTTATTTATATTTATCTACAACCAAAAAAATGTGTTAAGTCTCACCTCTAGATATTACAATTGCCATCTTATTAAAGGAAATCGCATATTTCCATTTTTACACAAACGAAATTAAAACTGTTTCTTAAACAGGAATTGATGAGATATCTCCATTGTACAACCAACTTATACAAAATAAATAACACGAATGCCATAAGCTTATTATTTCATTCTAACAAGTGGAAACTAAAATCGATAAAAAGGAAAAAACGCAAATTAACATCTGCTCCGTAGAACCATTCGAAGCAATGAATATCCATCAAATTCAAGAACTTATTACTTACCCGTAGGATGTGTTGCCTAACTTTCGCATAAAGTTGTAGAAATTTAAGATATCAATTAATATTTTTTATTAGTTATGCAGTTTCAGATGTATGAGGATGATAGCATGGACAAACAAAGTTAATAAAAAATAGGTTATAGAAATAGTAGGAAAACAAGGATATCTGTGGAAAAAAAGGAGAAATAGAAGGGCAGAATACGTTCTAAAGCATTTTTGGGAAATAGTATGGAATATATTACAAGCAGAGATAGGAAAAAGAAGGTAGATGTAGACCTAGATCAGATTGTGATAGATGCAGACTGCGCAAATTTGAGGGAAATGTGTAGGTTAGTTCAGAATAGAAAACAATGAGGGTAGGCGTCTAACCAGTTCCAGGACTGAAGACCTAATGATGATGATGATGAGATATGGAGTAACAACAATAAGCAAATCAGAAACTTTCAATGGTCCAAAGCCTCTTTTTTCAAACAGCCTTGTAGAAAACATGTATATAACTGATTGCAGTATCTGTGAAAACAAATGTCCTAGTACCCAAATACCGTGCTTTTCGATGATGTATCGAAATAGGATAGATTTGAAGTATTTAAATTTATATCTAAATATTTTAATAAAATCCTATGGGATGATGAATAAGCTATCGTTTAAATTGAAAAAGCAGCCGAAATTGATAAGACTACGTACTCGTATGACCGTGAAAAGAATGCAAGAAATGTGGGATTTAATTACGTAAAGAAAGTATTTCCATGCAGGGATGACCAAGTAACAAAATAAGTAATTTTAACAGACAATCTCCAGTATTGGATTCCAGAACCACACTAAAACAAGAAATTACTTATTTCTAAAAGCTTCATACAAGTCTACAATAAATTTAAAATGAGTCGAAGTTAATTTATGAATATTTTTAACAAATAAGGTCGACAGTATTTACCACAAAAAAATCGATTTGTTCCGTCTAAGACAACTTGGCATTTTGCTTTTTCTTCTTTTCTTCTGCAATCTTTTTGTAGCGTGTTCCACTAAGCAGTTTACAACTATCTGTGTTTACTACAGGCAACAACAAATAAAAAAACATACACATATAATAGTGTTCTCCAGATATAGAAGAAGAGTTAGAAATGATGAAGCTTGAGCTGACGACTACTTCTATATAAAGAAATGTGGATTTAGCCTTGCCGCACTACGTTGTTAATTCTCATTGTTGCACGACACTTTTGCACTTGTCCTTCCGATTGGTTTCTTGTAGAATAATCTGATGGAGTTTATTCGAACACGAGATATGTTCGCATTTGTTCTTTCAACCATTCCCGCATATCCCCTTTTGTTTGCACATTTTTAGCATCGCTTTCTTCCCGTATAATTCTAATTTCATTTTTCAGCAGTCTAATCTCATTATTGAGTTTTATATTTACTTCTATTATTTCTGTTAACGAACGCGTATTAGTTTTCCACCTAACTTCAATTAAAGGTTATCATTCAATTTGTGTTAAATAATAAGATCACATTATCCGAAATTATATAAGACAACTAAGGTCAAACGCGTTATGTAAAAAAAAAGAATTAATTTTGCACGTGTCAGTTACACATTTTGTGTCCCTTTAGCTCAATAAACTATAAACTCCACGAAGGTTAAATAGATGTTTTACACATGATGTTTCTCACTACTTGCTCATAAACTACACGAAGGTTGGATAGATGCTCTATGTATTTTGGTTTTTGATATCGGCTTATAAAACGTGAAAAATAAAATGCTCTTTTGCCAAGCTTATACCCTTGAATACCAAAAAGGCCCGAGACATGGATTTATTTGTAACAGGTATTTATACTTGATTGTTCCTCTTGCTTACATTTGAAGTAAGCGTTGACTTAACTCTAAGAAAACTACATTATACAAAATTTAGTTGTCACATTACGTGTTTTAAAGAAAAGTGCATTTTTATGCATTTAAGTTGTTTATTAAGAACCAATGCCTCATTAAGTCAAACATGGTTTTAATTCGTTTTTAGTAAGTTTAATGAAGGCTAGTTATGTGATAATTAAGAGCAACACGCAGCCTCCTCGTTTTCAGTTATAACTTTATATGTTATTTGTCTGCTTAATAATTAACTTATGTTTATTTACTCCATGTAATTGTGTTTGATATTAGTATATACGTTTGCTTGTTTGTTATTAGATTGAAGTATTTGTTACAAGACTTAGCGCAAGCCATTTTAATTGTGAGTGGTACTTTTAGTTGTTCCATTTAACTGTTGTTCTGTATTGTTTTTAAAATAGAAATACCTTCATACACGTGTTTTAGTTAATCTTACTGGCTCGAGAAGAAAAATGAATCATCCTATATGCAGTTCAATGCAAGATTGGTCCAAGTCGAGACCAATTGCACACTGAATTCCATTCATTTTGCCCATCAGCTGTTTTCTATTAGCTGTCCAAGCATTTCAAGCATTTGTGTATTTATAATTGAATCTAATCCCCTAACAACTGGGTTCTTCCCTGAAAGATCACTCACCCCAGAATCTTGACCGAAACTTTCTACCATAGTGCTTGTCCATGCTTTGCTTACTTTAAAATCATCTATGTTTCCCATCTATTATTAAAATGAACCCTTTTAGATACTATTTGGAACAATAACAGTCAATAAAAATAGCAGTTACTGTAAATCAAAATTTCAATAAATTCTTTCAAACTAAAATAAAAACACTGAATACATTGTAACGTTTCCCCTTTTTTTTTATATTGGTTGTTTTATTTGTATTGGTGATAAATAAAACCCCTAAAACGGGTACTTAAGTTTCAATATAAAAATAAGCTCTTGAGCCTATTTTTCTTTCTTTTATGATAATCCTGCAACAGAGTATTTCTAAAAGATAATCATTATCCCTTATTAAACATGGTAGGGGATGCTTCTAACCCCTTAAATTTTTCAGAATTTAAATTTTTAAATACAGCTTTACCCTGACTTGCAGTACTTGTTCGTTAGCGACTTGCTAGCTTTTACCTAACTGTATTCAACCTTATTCAAATAAAAAAATAAGTCTTTACAAATAACTTCTTTACTAGGATGTAAAAACAAAATACACCAAGGATCTATTTTTTATGTATACATAATTCCCTAACTAAAAACTCTTAACCTAGTTATTTTGTATACTACAGACACGTATGTCATAAATCGCCTTAAGGTTCAATTTAACATTAAAATTACTTACATTACATGCGCCGCTTTTTTGCTACCAGCGTTGCGTATACGATCAGGTGCAAATTCCAGAGCCTGGGTCAGCCTCCTGGTTGACGTGTGTCGCCGTTGTAGGTAATATACTCGCAGTATTTGGGTAGTTTATTGTCCTCGCACGAAACACTTTCACTTTCTATGCTAAAAACGTAAATAGTGGCCATACCAACAACTACCTGTAAAGTCGTACCGCAGGGTTGCTTTGTCGGGCTAACGGTATTCAGTTGAGGTTATAAATAACTTCACTTTCGTACATTGAAAGTGAAAAGACCAGATCCTCTGGATGTTTAACAAACCGTGCCTGCTCTCCAATCTAATTTAGTGAAATCAGTTTATCTGGACCATTAATCGCGCCCACAATTTATTTAATCAGTTACCCTTGGGCTGATAAATCGCTTAAAATTGGAAATGAATCGTTCTCAATGCGGTCAACGAAATATTAAGTACACTTTGTATTTACTCAAGGCTCACCTCGAGATAAAAGCTTTTTTCTTCTTTCTAATATTATAGTAATCAACGATTACTAGCGAATGGTTTCGTACTACCCTATCTGAGACTCAAAAATTATAATAATCCTAAACTGAATACACGCTGGTTTTTATCAATTTTCGGTTCTTTGTTAAGTTTTCTGGAGCTTTAAAGTGTTCATAAAGAATTTCGTGGTACTCTTAACCTATTAATTTCTTTTCAAATGCAACCTTATTGATGGGTTAAGGTCCAGTTTCCTACATAATATCCTACTTGAACTGTTGTTCATTATAATTTTTTTGAGTTTGATAAAACTTGAAGGACCTGAATGTGATAACTAAGAATATTTATAAGAAAAATATTGAAATATTGACGTGAAAAATAAGTTGAGCACTAATCCCTGCTCAAAGACATATACACATAAACTTACCAAGTTATCCAAGATTTCTTGTACAGCGAACTATGCGGAACTTGTTGAAGCATTACACTTAAACACGTAAAATAATTAAATTTATATATTGTTTACAACAATTTGTGAAAGCGATGCAATTTATAACTCTGCTAGACAGTCCTAGCAGAACGAGTTCACATTAGCGAATGAATAAATTCCGAACCGTAATCGGCCGGTATGATAGGTAACTCCGTTTGTTCATGCAGCAGCACATCGGACATGAGAAAAGCGCCAAACCACTACTATTACTCCCTTATTTACAAACTACGTTTAAACTTGACCTGCTTAAACATGCTGGCTATAAATTTATGCAAATATTTATTACTATTAACTAACGTAATTTAACTTCCCGTCACGTGGACTTGTTATCAAATTACTCTAAAAATCGTGATTTACAAAACTTCCTGAATAGAATTTTGATTAGTTATTTAATTAAGCAGTAAGGCTCCTATGTGTTGATAAAAAGATGGCGGGCTATTCCAATCTGGCGATGCCTCAGCATATTTATTGACGGTGACTATAAATCATAAGCACCACATTGCCGTGTACTGCCATGTGGTCGGGCCACATGTCCTTATATTAGCAACTTTTAATTTAAATTAAAAGGAGATGTTACAACATTTATTAATCTTTTCTACAGTATAACATGAAATATTTGAAATCAATTTTTTTAAAACTTGTTATAGACTCCAGTGCTTATAGCTCAGCAATTAGAGGCACATAATGTAACGTCCGTTTCCAATTATTACTAACTGCTAATAGATCAATAGTAATGGCTATTGCAATATCATAAGTTTTTCTCTTTTTTTTTTATAATAATAATGTAGATAAAGCACAAAAAGAAAAGCACTATTGAATAATTACTGTTTCTCTACAAATAATACATGATGTGAGCAATGATTGGTTTTAATTAAAGTATAACTCAGCGGAGAGCATGGATTTATTCAGGGTGGGTTCTAACACAACTCTCAAGATTGCCCCTCTTTGTACACTTTTTCTTAGATTGCTCCCTCAGCAGCTTTTAACTCCACCTGAATCTAATAACTCAATATAAGTTCCATCTTATGGGGTGCAGTTACGGAAACTACTGCATCTACCTTAATTGTACATTTATTTAATACAGAGTCCAACTTTAACATTTACAATAAAGAAATGAGCTTCTAACTACGGACTATACATAGAACTGCAAAATATAAGCAACTCCCTGATCTTTTGGCCAATAAGATTGTCTTATAAAACTAAAATATTCACTTACCCTTATACTTAACTATTTACAATTAATGGCTTCTGGTTCCCTTCATAATGGTGAACTAACTATTTTGATTTCTTCTTTAACGGGACATTTAATCTATAGGAGGTCCAACTGCTGATTGAGAGCTTCCTATACTTAGTTATTCTGCCAACTTAAACTGGACTTTTGCTTAAATTGATGACTTCTTGACTACAGATTGAACTTAAGTGCAAAAAGTAATGGCTCTATTGTTATAATGTGCTCACAAGCACCAACTGATTTGCACCCTGCAATTGTTTTAAGTTCTAAAAATAATTATAATATAATTCAGGTGAATGCAGCCAGCACCAACTAAAATTGATACTGCATCACCCAAGTCTCAAGTACAAGTGCCCTGTCTTTTCATATACACACTCATCCCCAAGCTATTCAGAAACCAGTAAGCACTTAGAATGTTACTTTAATCTATACATGGAAGTTTAAAAGAATAATCAGTCCACTTCTTTCAGCCATTCACAAACCAGAACCTGGGTGTTCAAATTCCTAGAAATGATAGACTATTGCTATACCTGTTATATCTTTAAACAATGACTAATGCTACTTTCTACTTGGGAATTTTCCACTAACTACCTTTATTTTAAATTTTGCCCAAAGCTGTAACTCCACATTATTCTAAATACAACTATTACTAATACAATGTTCTGTTAATAAAAAATATATGTATATTTTTTAAATCTTCCTTTAGCTGAGGATTTAGTCATTACAATACTCCCGGTTTTAATTTGATAAATTGGTTGTTCCTTAATTTTGAACAATTAAAAACCTAAACTTAACACTATTTACACTTTGAACTGCAACTTTCATAGATCACACTCCCAAGAGTTCTAATATTCCTTAGTCTAATTTACCCTTCACCCTTATGAACTAAAAATTGACTCCCTCGTTCCATGATTGTATACCCTACACTAATCATTTACAAACTACCCAGTACTATTTCTAACCCTACAATTATTTGACTTTTTTATCTCTTTTTCTACCTTATCGAATTATTTGTTCTGTATGGTTTCAAATTTGTCACGTTTTGGGTATATTTTATTTTATGGGATTCAGGGTCTTTGAGAACGTAGGCATTTTCATATATCCTTTTGTCAACCTCGAAAGGTCCTTCATAAAGTAAGAAAAACTTTTTAATTTCCCTTTCCAAAGCCGAGGATTTAAAATGTGTTTTTACAAGTACTAAATCTCCAGGTTCATATGTAATGGGTTTGATATTGCGATCATGCCTTTCCTTTCGCTTATTCGCTTTAGTCATTAAATTTTTATGTGCTAATTCTATTTTTATATTTTCAGGCAAATCTTCTCTATTAGGAAAACTGATCAGTTTCTCGATAACCTGTGTGTGTCTCGCGTCTTTAATCAGTTCAATAGGAGCAAAGCCTGTTGACTCATTTTCGACACAATTCAGCCAGTCCTTGATGACCTGAACATAATCTGGCCATAACGTATGTTTCTTATAACAATATACTCGAAATAATCTTCCTATCTCTCTCATACCTCTTTCTACGGGGTTTGATTGTGGGTGATATATTGTAGAATATCTAATCTCTATACCTAACTCAGTAAGAGTGTCCCGCCACCTGTTGCCAGTAAATTGAGTTCCATGATCAGATAATATACACTTTGGTTGCCCGACCTGAGGGATCAAATCATTTATCACTTTATTTAATAATGTTTTTCCCATAGCCCGTTTAACTGGATATAGTTTAGTAAATTTACTAAAGACATCCCTTACCACAAAAATGTACTTTAATCCTCCCCTTCCCGTAGGCAGAGGTCCGAACAAGTCCACTGAAACTAACTCTAAAGGTTGTTCCACGATTATATTTTTCATAAAAGCCTCTTGTTTCTTATTTCCCACTTTGGACTTTTGACATAAATCACAAGTCGAAACTACTCTGTTTACTTTATTTCTCATGTTTGGTATGTAGCAAGTATCACCTAGTAGCGCGGAACATTTTTTTCCCCCAAAATGACCGTAGATCAGATGGTACTCCCAAATCAACTTATCGACTAAGTGACTTGGTATGTAAATAATCCACCATTCTTCTCTTGACTTGCTCCTACGAAATAATAAATTGCCATGAATAGTGAAACGCCTTTCTAACTCAGCCTGTTTCCCCTGTGAATTACTAATTAATTCATTTTTAATCCAACTAATCAGTTTATCTTTATCCTGACTTTCCGCTAAATTGCTTAATAATCTTTTCAAATTACTGTTATCTTGAATCTTCACATTACTGGGTGCAACAGTAATAGGTTGATCCCTTTTTTCCCCTTCATACCCATATCTAGATAAGAAATCTGCTATAACATTATCTTTGCCTTTACGATATATAATCTCTAATTTATACTCTTGTAAGTAAATGCACCAGCGCATTAGCCGAGCACTTAAAGCCTTACACGTAAAGAGAAATTCAAGAGCCCTATGGTCCGTTAAAACAAAAATTTGATATCACAATATAAACGTTCGAAATTTTTTGCATCCAAAGACTATTCCCAGTAATTCCAACTCAGTTATGCTATAATGACTTTCAGCAACTAATAAGCTTCGACTAGCGAAGGCTATACTATAGACTTCTCCTTTGTCACCCATTTGAAACAAGTGTGCGCCAAGCGCCTTGGTGGATGCATCGGTCTCTAAAAAAAATGGTTTATTAAAATCCGGATGTTTTAGTTCAACAGCAGCAGTAAACACCTTCTTTATTTTATCAAAATTCTCCCTCTCACTTATGCCCCAATTCCATTTACTATTCTTTTCTATTAAGTGCGTTAAATTTGATGTTAGTTTTGCATGTTCTTGTATAAATTTTCTGTAAAATTACAAAATCCTAAAAAAGATTGAAGATCTTTTTTGTTTCGAGGCTCAGGAAAGTCCTGAATGGCCTGTATCTTACTAGGATCAGCTTTGATTCCTTCAGCACTGATAATATATCCTAAAAATTTTATTTCATTTTTTAGAAATTCGGATTTACTTGCTTTAACGGTCATACCGGCTTCCCTTAATCTTGATAAGACTGCATCCAATTGTTGAATACGTTCTGAGATTGTCGATGACGCTATTAAAATATCATCAACATATATAGTAGCAAAACTGAGGACCTCAGGGCCTAAAACGGCATCTAAACATTTACTAAACACGGCCACCGATATATTAAGCCCAAAAGGTAAAACTTTAAAATGATAGCTACGCCCATTTACCAGAAAAGCTGTTAACGGGCGACTCCATTTATTTAATTTAACTTGCCAGTATCCACTTGTTAGATCAAGCGCAGTTAGATACTTAGTTCCATTAAATCTTTGCAATAATTCTTCCATAGTAGGGGGCGACTCCCTATCTGGTATTAATATTTTGTTTAGCTCGCGTGCGTCTAAACAGATCCTTACTGATCCATCCTTTTTAGTAACAATAACGATTGGATTTGAATATGGTGAGTTTGACCTCTCAATAATTCCAAATTCTAGCATCCGTTCTATTTCTTTTCCTACCGCCTCTCTCTTCGAAAAAGGAATGGGATATGATCGCTTTACAAATGGTACATGCTCTTGAGTGTGCAAGGAGCATTCAAACTTGGTGCATAATCCCGGTATATCCGAAAAAACTACTTTATGCTTTTCTTTAATTTGTTCAACTAATTGACTATCGGATATTGAATGCGCGTTCATATACGAATCACTACTGTGCCTTCTGGAATGATCATTTACAACATCATCCCAAGGAGGTAACTGTGCCGGGCACTTTGTACACTGATATTGTAGTATACTATCCTCCTCTAAATCTTCATCCACACTTTGCTTTAAATCTAATAAAATACTTATGCCATATTTCACATCGTAATCTTCATTTGAATTTTCCTGCTCTATGACCTGCTTAGAAGTTTTTCTAACACTCAAAAATTGTTCAGAATTTTGTAAAGAAACATCATTATTTCCATCTGCAGCAAAATGTACAAACTTTTGCGGTTCACTATGGTAATCTTCTACAAAATTTTCAACAAAGGTTTCATTATCAATTTTAAAGTTAATACTTTTATTTTCAAAATCTAATTTTACATTATATTTTGTAACCCAATCCATACCTAAAATGACGGGGATATTTATATTTTTCACAATTAGAAAAACAATAGGCATTATTCGATTTGCAATGTTGACCTCTATTAATGCTTGTCTTTTTACCTTAGTGATTCTGCCTGTAACCCCTTGAATTGACACTCCAACTACAGGAAGAATCAAAATGTCATTGTTTGTGGCCTCCAATGCATGTAGAGTCTCTTCTGACATTATGCTTACTGTACTCCCTGTATCTAACAGGGCTTGAAAGTAATCCCCATTTACATAACATTTAATTTTGGGTGTATAAGCTACTTTTTTATTACAATTATCCACATCTATTACTTCTTCAATGTGATTATTTATTTCGGCTTTTTTACCAGATTTTAGTATTTCCCAAAAATTAGTAAAAAAGTTTATATATTGTTGTTGCTCCATTGATTGTTTGGGTAACCGAGCTACAGGAGCTTGTGGCTCAGTTACATTTAGTTTGGGGTCACATTGTTAACTACTACTGATACTTCCTCGTTTGGCTCTTCCCTAACCCTATTTCCTACATTACAGTTTTCCACTCTTATCCCTGACATGGCCTGTGATTATTAAAAATCCCTTTGTGAAACAAAATTTGTTCTTCGGTCCTATATCGCTGATTCCCAACTCCCCTATTTGTATTACCTGCATAGTGCCTTTCGTTCCTATGGTTACTTTGATCGTTCCTATTTCCCTGCTTATCTAGACTCCCAATTACCCTTAACAAGCTATCCACATTATCGATCTGTGCTGCTAATAATAACCGTTCAATTTCGAAGGGAAAGTGTTTAATAATTGCATCTACAAAGATGCTCTCATTCATTGGCGGTTGCAAAAACTGAATTTTCTCTACCCAATGCCATACATGGTGCTTCATGCTACCTGACTGGGTGTTAAATGATCTCGGTTCATGTATCTGATGCCTCACTTGTTCTTGTATACGTGGCGACCAATAAGTACATAAAAAACTTGACTTGAAATCTCCGAACGTAGTCCACTGTGGCTGTAGACGTGAAGACCAAATAAGTGTGTCTCCTTCTAAACTATTTATAGCAAAATTTATTTTCCTCCTTTCATTCATTTTAGTGGTTTCAAAATATGCCTCTAAACTCTGAATAAACCTAACAGGATGCATAGACCTACGATTTTCGTCGAATTTAACTTTATCTAAATTATTTGCATTGATAGTATTAACCTGAATTATGTTTCCGAGTAAATTCCCCTCATTTTCCTGCATTTTATTATGCAAATCTTGTATATCTTTATTTAATGTATTAACACTTACATCCAGTAGCTTTTCAACTTTAACTAAATCTACTTCGCAGCTGGATATCCTGTTAATCATATGCTTAATATTCTCATTAGATATTTTAATATTGGTTTCCCACTTTATTTCATTTTCTTTTACTGTATCCTCTATTTTACTAATCCTGTCTCTGACTGGTTTAATTTCATTCTCCATCTCCTGTACTAATTCCTCTTTTACTTGAATTAATCTACATTCATTTAATTTCCTTAATTCCTCAACTTGATTCCCAAATTTTTCACTAATTATATTTATCCCCTCATTTAATTTTAAGTTATCCACTTTTATTTCCTCTTTTAATTTTAAGTTATCTATTTGAATGCTTTCAACAATATTTCGGGTCATGCTCTGAAGATATTTAAATAAATTTGCAATGTCCCCTTTTTCCCGAATCTTCATTTGCATGTCCCGTACTGCCTTTTCCCACTCTTCCAACGGGATACTTTTGTCTGCCTCGTCACTCTCAATCATTTTTTTGCACTTACTTTCAATTTCAAACTCAAATTTTACGAGGGATTTTATAGTCTCGAGAGTCGTGTTTCGAGCCCCATTTTTGATGCGCCAAATTGTAACGTCCGTTTCCAATTACTACTAACCGCTAATAGATCAATAGTAATGGCTATTGCAATATCATAAGTTTTTCTCTTTTTTTTTTATAATAATAATGTAGATAAAGCACAAAAAGAAAAGCACTATTGAATAATTACTGTTTCTCTACAAATAATAGATGATGTGAGCAATGATTGGTTTTAATTAAAGTATAACTCAGCGGAGAGCATGGATTTATTCAGGGTGGGTTCTAACACAACTCTCAAGATTGCCCCTCTTTGTACACTTTTTCTTAGATTGCTCCCTCAGCAGCTTTTAACTCCACCTGAATCTAATAACTCAATATCAGTTCCATCTTATGGGGTGCAGTTACGGAAACTACTGTATCTACCTTAATTGTACATTTATTTAATAGAGTCCAACTTTAACATTTACAATAAAGAAATGAGCTTCTAACTACGGACTATACATAGAACTGCAAAATATAAGCAACTCCCTGATCTTTTGGCCAATAAGATTGTCTTATAAAACTAAAATATTCACTTACCCTTATACTTAACTATTTACAATTAATGGCTTCTGGTTCCCTTCATAATGGTGAACTAACTATTTTGATTTCTTCTTTAACGGGACATTTAATCTATAGGAGGTCCAACTGCTGATTGAGAGCTTCCTATACTTAGTTATTCTGCCAACTTAAACTGGACTTTTGCTTAAATTGATGACTTCTTGACTACAGATTGAACTTAAGTGCAAAAAGTAATGGCTCTATTGTTATAATGTGCTCACAAGCACCAACTGATTTGCACCCTGCAATTGTTTTAAGTTCTAAAAATAATTATAATATAATTCAGGTGAATGCAGCCAGCACCAACTAAAATTGATACTGCATCACCCAAGTCTCAAGTACAAGTGCCCTCTCTTTTCATATACACACTCATCCCCAAGCTATTCAGAAACCAGTAAGCACTTAGAATGTTACTTTAATCTATACATGGAAGTTTAAAAGAATAATCAGTCCACTTCTTTCAGCCATTCACAAATCAGAACCTGGGTGTTCAAATTCCTAGAAATGATAGACTATTGCTATACCTGTTATATCTTTAAACAATGACTAATGCCACTTTCTACTTGGGAATTTTCCACTAACTACCTTTATTTTAAATTTTGCCCAAAGCTGTAACTCCACATTATTCTAAATACAACTATTACTAATACAATGTTCTGTTAATAAAAAATATATGTATATTTTTTAAATCTTCCTTTAGCTGAGGATCTAGTCATTACAATAAACCAAACATTATCGTGGCAGGATCGCCAAATTGTAACCTTCTTGGTTTTCCTAGCAATTCAACATATTGTTTTTTGCTGGACAATGACTTTTAGCATTTCATTTAACATAATAATGGTCCAGGATTAAACGCAATCTGAATCGTATGTTCTTGGATACTTAATAACTTATCATTTCCTATTATGTGTTTAAAAAGAATTAAAAAAAAACATCTCTTGCATACTGTGACTATATTACAGTTACCTACTATAATTAAATTTAGCAGAGCCAACAATATTCACTTGTTTAATCAATCAATTCTCATTAAAATAAACATATCCACACAATTTTAGAAACCAAATGAGCGTAATTCGCTGATTTAAAAAAATAAAAAACATGTGCCTAACACCCTAAAATCTGCTTAAAAAGGAATCACTCATGCAATAGGTGATGGTACAGTCCCTTTCCGTCTTTTCCCATTTCAGTGTTCTTGAATTAATTTTCGGAGTGACCACTTCCACTCGAGTTTATGGTTCATATTGTTCTTGCACCAAAGTAACGCAAAACAATTTAAAAAGATCTATTGCTTTTATATCTGCAGACTATTCATTCATTTTACTGGGCTCAACTGAGCGTAACATTAATATGTGCTTTTCCTTCCGGCATCATTTGCCAAGTTCTCGCTCAGCAGACCTCATAATCTCTTGTGACTGCCTTCCTCAAAATGCTCTTCAGCCTTGTATATACAAGTGAAAGTTGCACTGTACCGTTACACGATCTATTATTTCCTAGTTTAATTAAATTACAAGGCCAAACTTCGCATTTTGTACCAATAATAGTATTGATAATAATTCAGGTGTTTCTAAACCTTGCTTAGAACGTTTTAAATAGCATACAAATCATTAAAAGTTCGTGTAAATAACTTATTGTTCACAAATATCTCAGTTTTCAACTTGTTTCGTAAAGGCGCGTAGTCACCAAGCATTTGTTCTGATTAGCATAAAATTCTGGGAAGATAAAATTCCTCAGATTGAATTGTCGTTATAAATTATTTTCCTAATCCGCTCACTTCCACATTATTCTTGAGCCAAGCGGGCTGGTGAAAAGTCAAATGCATTAATTTATATTTGTTTTAACCCAAAAACCCTCAGGTCAATAATGAAAATCTTGAAAACTATGACAGATAGGTATACGACAGTATTAAGGAAGACTAATCGAAAATAAATATAGAATCGAAAACTGATATTAGATATGTGATGTTTGGTTTTGTTTATGTTTAATTAAAACACTATTAAAGTTACTAGGATTATATTTATACATAATTTTTTTTGGAAAAAATTTTTTATTTTGGGTTTTTTTTTTTCTTATTAATTATCCTTTGGTTTTTTTAAACCTTTTAGTTTCGTTTGGAAAAAGGATTTAAATTAATTTAAAAACAAAAGAAAGGGAAAAAGAAAAGGAATGCGTTTTTTTTTAAAAAAGAAAATTTTTTGGGGAAAAAAAAAACTTCGGGTTTTCCTATCTTTTTTAAAAAATATATTCCAAAAAAATTTTGTAAATTAAAATTCCGAAAAAGGAAACAAAATTGGGTTTCATTTTGGAAACCATTAAAAAGGAAAAAACCAAAAAAAAGAAAACCAAATTTCTTTAAAAAAAAAATTAATTTAAAAAAACAAAACTTTTTAGAAAATAAAAAAGGATAAAATTTTAAAAGGTTTTAAGGGAAAAAAAAAAAATTTTTTTTGGGGAAAAATTTTTAATTATTTTTAAAGGTTAAAAAAATTTTTTTAAAAAAAAAAGGGAAAATTTTTGGGTTTGGGAAACTTTAAAAATTTTTCCCGCCCAAATTTCAATTTTAAACCCAAAAAATTTTTATTTTAAAAGGTTTTAAAAAAAAACTTTATTAAAATTTTTGGATCATTTTAAAGTTTTTAAATTTTTTAAAAAAAAGTCCGGGTTCATGGGAAAAATTGGAAAGCCTTTTTAAAAAATTTCCCAAAAAGAAAAATTTTTTTTAAACAAGAAAATTAAAAACGAATTTTTAAAAAAAACCTCTTTAAAAATTTTTAAAAGGGTAAAAGGGAAAAATTTTACAACCCAAAAAAATTTTTGGAAAATTTTTAAATTTTTAAGCCCGGGAAAATTTTAAAAAGAATAAACTTCCCGGATTTAAAAGGTTTCCAAAATTTTTCCTTTTTAAAAACTTTGGGTTTTTTTCTTGGAAATCGGGTTTTTTTAAAATAATAAATTGTCGGGGTTTTGGTTTCTTATTTTAATAAAAACCTTTTCCCTTTTTGGGGTTTTGTTTTTTAATTAACCTTGGGGCCGGGAAGGTTTATTTCCGGGAAGGGAAATTTTAAATTAAAGAAGGAAAATTTGGGCCAAATTCTGGGTTTCCCCTGGTGGATAAATATATCCCAAAATTTAGATTTAAAATTATCCCGAAAAATGACAATTGTATATGGTAAATATAAAGGTTGCAGCAAGTTACAAAAGGGTTTTAGGTAACTAAATAGGCATTTATTGCTTTAAAAATTCCTTATGCATATTTTGAAAAACGTTTGGTAATTATACAAAAAAAAATTATTTTAATGCAATTTGTAAATGTCCACTTATCAAGGTAAATGTTATTTTTATACAAATAACTTTAAAAAGTTTAGAAATTGGTTGACCAATGGACTCTAAAAGGCCAACATTTTGGGTCTTCATTTCTTACTAATTTGAATTTTTATGTAAAAGGATACAAAAAACTTAGTGATTTAATTTAAGTATAATAGTTTTTGATAATTAAAATTAAAATCATCGAGACTGTTTGAATTAAATCGCCAGAGGAAAAAAAAGGCCGTTTAGGAAAACTCCCAAAAATTTCCTATTTTCTACAATTAAAATTAAAGTTAGGAAAATTATGCTACCTAATAACGCTAACCTAAATCTTACAATCCATCAATTAAACATGAGTGATTATTAATTGAAAATCCGCCAATTTTTAAATATGGGCCAATTTTGGTGAAGCAGTTCGGAATGTTAAAAGTCAAATTCGAGGCATAATTAGATACAATCCCAGATAATACGTTTCTTGGGGTTTCTTAAAATAATAGAATGAATCTTCTCCGGAATCGGCCCACATATACTTCCTTGTTGTTTATTTTTGTTCCCCAATTAAAAGCGAATTCCATACTTTAAGAATAGACTGGATTTTGGCAGGCCAAGCCCATTTTGCGCATTGAGTGCGTTTCTTCGTGGTTTCTGCCTATCTATATATTCTTTTGTTTTAATTGTCTAAATTATTCCTATTTATGGATATCATTTTCTCAATTAACGGTTTCCAATTTCATTGAACGGAAGGGTTTATGATTCAACCCAAGGGCACCAGTTTTTAATTATTGGATTCTGTAAATTTTAATTTATGTTTAAAGGCAAATCATTTCAATGAAATTGTGTAATTCTTTGGTTCTGTTTAACCGAAATATTTTTTGAAACGTAGATTTTAATTGCCACTGTGCTTCTTGTACATTGGTGAATCATTATCCGCATTTCAAAATGTGGATATAGGTAAGATATATTAAAATCGGAATACATACCATCTAACAGGAAGGCAAGGGATTAAGTAGCCAGTGCGCAAACACTTTCAGGTGCAAAAACCTTCTGCCCCAAAATTTGCAAACCGTTAATCTAAATAAATCGATACTCTAAGGCCTCAGATTCGCAACCAAATCAATTTAACGTCCCGAATCCCCATTTTTTTTTTAAATTTCCCCATTTTAAATTATCGCCCTTTTTCATACAAGCTTCCGCAAAACAATTTAAATTCCCTTTGGAAACGGAAACTAAAAATTCCTAAAAAGAATGTGGCGTTATCTTCAAATTTGGTGCTTCTTTTTCTTTGTGATCCTTTTCGTTCCCTTTTTGCTAAAACCTTTGGTAAGCACTAATTAAGGATCTATTTAACAATTACATCCAATTTTGTAAACAAGGGCAATCTTCTAGCTAATTTCCTTTCTATGGTTCTTTAAATTTTTTTCTATTTCCTTTTGTCTTGAAACTATAAATATTCATTATCCTATAATCTTCCAAAGATTTTAAATTTTTTTTGTTATTTACATTTCGTTTTCCAGATTTAACTTAACCTTTCCTTTTCATTATATTTCTTATACCCATCCTAAGTAAAAAACTGTTCCATCTTTAACAATGTCTTATTCTAGTTTTTTCGCTGGTCAAATTTGTTGAAATTTGACATGTCTATCCTATTTTGATTGTTCAGGTTTCGAGTATAAACATATCTTAGTTTAAATTTGAATTAAAACGATTGACCAAGTTAAAGCTTTCAACAGCAAAAGTTCTCTGCCATTTTTTTTCTCCCCATTTTCCCCTTTATACTAATTCAAATTCACCTATATAGTATAGTCAATTTCAGTTTATTCCTCGAGCTGTTGTCTTCCTGCTTAAATTCCTAATACAATACCTCTATCATTTTAATTTCTTAGACGTTTCTTCCCAAACCCAATTTTGCTATAGTTAATATCCTTAAAATTGATTCTAATATTTAAGGTGACTTCTTTGTCCCTATTCGTTTACCTTATTTAATTTATTCGGATAAAACCATTTTCTCCTAAATTTTTTCTTTTAAATAACTGCCTAAAATTAATCCTATAAATTCATCAAATCCTTTTTTTTTCAATTTTTTAAATTAAAATTTTCCTTTAAATTTAAATGGTTTTATTTCTAATATTTTAAAACTGCTATTTATAAAACCTTTTTATTAAATCTTCGGTATGTTGAAAATTATTTGCCATAATTATTTCATAATTTCCCTATTTTGTATTTTAATTGAAAGGTTAAATTTTTAAAAAATCTGTTTGTTATTCCTAATGGTTTTTTTTGTCAAAAATTTACTTTCTTTTCACTATAAAGAAATCAATTTTCCTTTTTTTTTTTCTTGTTCATCCTAGCCTTCTTGTCCTTTTTTTAAATTTTGAGTTCGTCCTTTTTTAAGTTTAAGTTGACTTTGGTTGTCCTTTGGCTTGATAGGCAATTTCCTCTTTCTGAAAAGTTAGTTCCTACTGTTTTGGACCTAGTTTTTCCCTCTAAAGCTCCATTTCTTTTCTGCCAAAATTTGGTATATCGGTTTTTTGTTTTTGTTTTTACTAATTTTTAAATTAATTCTTAATTTTAAATTAATGCGAAGTTCATTTATTGGATTGTTATATCTTTATTTACTTTGTTTAATTTTTAATTGATTTTTATAAATTGGTAAGTTCGAGGTTGAAACTATTTTTATTTTTCATGTTTGTTATTTACTTTTTGTTTACTTAGGAATTTATTTTGCTGGCTTTTTTGGTTTGTTTTTACATTCGGTTTCTTCATTCTATTTTTCATTCGTCTTTGAACCATTTCTTTTTTAGGTCTTTTTATTTTTTGTTTCAAACTAGTTCTTTCTTTTTATTTCGATATTTTTTATGTTAATTTGCTTTCGCCATCAATTTAATTTTTTTTTGCTTTCTATTATATCCTTTTGATTACTTCTGGTTCTTTTACTTCGTTTCTGAAATTTCCTTTTGGTTTAATTACTTTTATCCTTTTGTTTTCTGGATTTAATTTTATTTTATTTTCTTATATTAGTTTTATTTTAAATTAAATTGTTTTTGTTTTTTCTTTTTTTTGGCTTCAATTATGGTTTATGTTATTCTTCGTTTAGTTCCTTAATGTTAAAATTTCCGTAATATCTTTAATCCTTTCTTTTTTCAATTTTCTTAATTTTTGTATATTATTTTCCGTCAACTTCTAATTTTTGGCTTTCATTTAATTTTACGTCTTTCTTTCTCTTCCTGATACTCTATTTTCTTTTGTTTTGTTTCTAAAGTATTCTAATTTTTTCTTTCCTCTATCACCCATAATGTTCTTATTTTTGTAGTTAAATTTTTGCCAAAATTCTAAACCACTTTCTGTTCCTTCTTCTATTTAAAAATTCTACTTTTCCATTCTTCCAACTTACCCAATTTTTCTTCTTCTTCTTAAGTTCCCCAATCCAAAATGTTCCCCTTCATTCGAATTTATACCCTTTAATTATGTGTTCCGTTTATTTAATCTCACTTATTTTTCATCTTTAAATTATTCCTGCAAATGTTCCCAAATTGGTTTCGTCCTCTTAATCCCTATATCCATCTGGATTCCCATCCCATTTCCTTATTTTTGCATTAATGGGTTTTGTTTTTCCGCCTTCTTACGCTCTCTAACCAAACCACCTCTTCTTCCATTTAATCTTAAACCGAAATTCTATCCTTATTCTCTTTTTGGAATTTTAGAGTCTTCTTTCCTTTAAAAGGTCAGTTTGGATAATTTGTTACTAAACTAACAGAATAGTTTTTAGAATAAAAGATTATCTTAAATTAAACCAAAAAAACTTATTTGATTTATTAATCTTTTGGCCTAGGCTTTTCTAAATTAAAATTTATTTTTTAAATCTAATTTCCTACCGAAATCCAAGGGCAGCGAAATGAAATAAATTTTTGAAAAAAAGAATTGGTTATATTAATTTTGTTGGTTTCAAAAAAAGGGTTGTAAAATTACAGCAATGGGATAGTGTGTTTGGTTAATGATGTAGTGTACCGGATCAGAAGATCTCCCCGTGGTAAACCGAAAGTGGTACACTTTGCCCGTTTAACATCCTACGCTGGCAACAACCAGGAAGGCTCGAATAAAGAGAATGGCATTCGACAAGTTACTAATCGTGAGCCAAATGTAGATTTCGAGAGTTTTATGGCGGCGTATGGTGGTTCCGCTAAGGCGAGATTTGGCGTTGTTGTTGAAAAACAGCAAGACCTGTTTATAGCACCAGAAGAGTATTCCCTTGCACATTGCGTAGCTCAAGATCTGGAAATGTCAAGGGAATAGCTGTTGTTTTCAAGAAAAAGTTTGGATGTGTGGAATGAATTAGTACAACAGCAGCCAACTGTAGGAAAAGCTTTGGTTCTTCAGGATAAAAATCGTTATGTTTACTATCTGGTCACCAAAAATTCTGCATGGCAGAGACCTAGTTATGGTCATCTATGGGAGGCTTTGCTGAATCTTAAAGCTCAGATGATGGAATATGGAGCAACGAAACTAGCGGTGCCCAAGCTAGGTTGTGGACTGGATCGCTTAGATTGGAGGATAGTCCGAAATATGCTAGAAGTAGTTTTCCAGAAAACCAACGTCCAGGTCCTTGTTTGTTGTTATCAGCCGGTTGCCAAAGACCAAGAAAAGAGTGTTGATTGTTATTTCAACGACGCGGTGGATGCACCAGAGGAATAGCTGCCGATACCGTCATCATTCATCGAATTGGCGCCAAAATGTATTTACAGTTACGAGACGTAACGGTTTTAAAGAGGGGGTAGAGTTGAGCTACAATTAGGCAACCGTCAAACACACAAGCGTTGTAGGGGTCTGCATAGTTTGCAGGATTCTAGAATGCTTCTAGCAATCAATTACACAAAACGCCGCCAGCACTGTTTATTCTCGCATGGACCGGGAAGCTTCTAGTAAGTACCAGAGGATGAATCATATCTTTAATTCAGTATATATAAGACCGCTTAAAATGCAATAGTCAGTCTATACTAGAATGTCTAATATAAATTATAACGTTGTAAAGTAATAGTAGTTTGAGCTTTTAGAGTTATACATAAATGTCATATGCTGTGTCTAATGTACATGCAGCTTGTAGTATACATAAATAAATAGAAGTGTATAAACAAATAGTTGTGTAAGTGTTGTTAATGGACCTATGGTAAAGCAGTTAGTTTAAGAAGATAGTGCTTGTAAATTCATTAGTGTAATAGTGCTTCATTGTTAAGTGGACTGAAAACATCTAAATAAGGCATATACTGTTAATTAGACTTGTAAACAGTGAGTAATAAAGACGTTTGTTATTACTTGTTTTAAATTAGCAAAACGGTGTAGTAGCCCGTTACAATATAAAGTTATAGGGTATACATTTTGTATCGCTATATCGAGCTCTAATGACTAACTTCTGTAGGATAATCATAGTTCAGTAATGTTCCACAAGATGATTTATTCGAATGATTACCAAAAATAATTGGGAGCCTTCTACAAAACTCCTACAAGCTCTATACACTACTCTAGAATATACATTTTATGGCTTACGTATGGTAGTAGAAGCGGCGAAACACAGTAAGAAATGGGAAACTGAGATTACTGAAACACACCTTTACGCTTCATTGGCTTCACAGGTTTATCTTAATATTAGGCGAGTTACGTTTCGGGCTTTGGAAGCTGCCTTTTTAGAAAGTCTTCTTCCAAAACTTCTTGTAACAAATTTATTTACTAAACAGAAATTACATGTAGAATTTTCACAAACTTAAAAATAAACTAAGCAAGTTTACTAATAATTGGAGTTAAATTAGGGCGAGTAGCCTAAGCAAACAACTCAAAACTGACTGACTGATCTGGGGCTCCCGGGGTATTTATGTTGGCCCTGCTCCTCACATGTCTGTGGGAACTCGCAGAGCTCATGCCTGCTTATTTCTTTATTCTATTCATTATACAATGTAACAATCTTAATTTCTAAGTATCTTTTAACCGTCTGGATAGTACAATGCGGAATACAATGTTGGAATTTTCAATAACCTTTTCTTATTTATTCTTGAAATACAATGTTACATCTAGCTTAAGTTTTTTAATAATTTCAATAACTTCTACTTTATCCCTATAGTAGGGGATAAAAATACTACTAGTAAGCCTGCTTATCTTAAAAGGCCAGAAGGGCAGCACCTTGCTGGCTAAAGATATTGGAGGAGGGTCGGTTGGTCTCGGCATCCTCAATAATTTACAAGCTTGTTGGGGTTGGCCGTGACGGATACCTTTTGCTAAAATCTTTAAAAACTGCGTTGTGGAAAGATATGGAGCCTACCACAATATTTCCCAGGTGTCGTGGCCTAAAACACGAAATACATATGATGGAGAGCTCAAAGTAAAATTCTTGTCCGAGGTAAAATACTCCTCATTCGGATCTCCGGGAGGTACTTGGGGCCGCATCGTAAGAATATAAAACAACAGTTCGATTTAGTGATAGGGAGTTGGAATGTAAGGTCATTACTTAGAGTAGATAAGTTAAAGAATTTATTAGTCGAAATGAGAAAGGAAAAGCTGGGCATTTTAGGTATTAGTGAAATAAGATGGCCAGATAGTAATGACTTTTGGAAAGATAATTATAGAATAATTACAACTTCTTCAACTAATGGACAGGCAGGCGTAGGAATAGTGTTAGGTAAAGATTAGGGCATAAAGTTAAAGAGTACTTACAATTTAGTGATAGAATAATTATGGTTAGATTGGTACAAAACCCACAGACACTGTTTTAGTTCAGGTTTACATGCCAACAACTCAGTACGAGGATGAGGAAGTAGAAAAGGTATACGAGGATATAAATAGTATAGTGAGAAAAGTAAAAGGAGATGAGAATTTAATAGTTATGGGCGATTTTAATGCGTCAGTGGGAGAAGGTAGTGAGGGAAAAATGGTAGGAAAATTTGGGTATGGCAGACGAAATGATAGAAGAGAAAGATTAGTTGAGTTTTGCCAGGAACATAGATTAGTAACTGTAAACACCTTATTCGAACAACATGTTAGGAGAAGATATACCTGGAAAGCGCCATGTGATAGGGCTAGATACCAAATAGATTATATTTTAGTTAAACAAAGATTTAGAAACCAAGTTAAAACTGTCGTAGTTATCCAGGGGCTGACATAGATAGCGATAATAACTTAGTTAAAATGAAGTGTAAACTAAAATTAAAAAATTGAGAAAGGTTAAAGAGAGGGATGGGATCTAGGTAAGCTTAATGATAGTAGGGTAAAGAGGAATATAAACAAGTATTAGATAATAAGAGCAAAGAGATAGCTGTAGGAGGAACGTAGAAAATAGATGGAAAGAAATAAAACTGACGGTACATGATACAGCAACACAGACTATAGGTAAGAAAAATAGAAGCGAGAAAACCGTGGGTAACAAAGGAGATATTAGATTTAATAGAGAATAGAAGAAAGCTTAAACCTTTCAGAGAAGTGGACAGTGAAAGTAAGCAAAAATATAATACAGTTAGAAATAAGATAGTACATGAGTGTAGAAAAGCTAGAAATAAATGGATGGAGGAGAATTGTAAGGGAATACAAGATGATTTGAGAGTAGGTAAGACAGACAGGGCTTACAGGGCAGTTAAAAAGTTTTTTGGGAAAGATAGAAAAAAATATAATGGTATTAGAGACGAGAATAATGAGCTTCTAATAAATAAAGTTGAGGTAGCAGATAGATGGAAAAGATATTTAGAAGATTTATATAAGGGAGACGATATGGATGAGTTAGAAAACGACCAAGAAGAGGATGTAGAAATAGGGTTCTCAATATTAAGAGAGGAATTTGATAGAGCTGTTCGGAATCTTAAAATAAATAAAGCGCCAGGGATAGACGATATTCCATGAAATTAATAAAATATGCAAGTCAGAAAACTTTATATAGATTATATGAACTAGTAAAATCGATATATGACACAGGTGAGGTTCCAATAGATTTCGAAAAAATATTATTATTCCAATCCCAAAAAAGTCAGGAGCTGATAGGTGTGAGAATTTTAGAACGGTTAGTTTAACTTCTCATGTTTCCAAAATACTAACAATAATAATTAAAAATAGAGTAGAAGCTTTGACCGAGAATTATTTAGGCGAAGACCAATATGGTTTTCGTAAAGACAGAAGGACTAGAGAACTGATACTAATGATTAGGGTAATTATCGAAAAAAGGTTACAAAAAAATAAAAAGACTCATTTCGCGTTTGTAGATTTAGAAAAAGCATTTGATAGGGTTAATTGGATTGTTATGTTCAGGGTTCTGCAAAAAATAGGAATCTTTCATAGGGATAGAAAAATTATTTACAGTCTATATAAAAACCAAAGCGTAGTAATTAGATCTGATGAAATAGAAAAGGAAGCTAAGATTAGAAATGGTGTTAGACAGGGTTGTATATTGTCTCCTTGATTTTTAATGTTTATATTGAGGAAGCTTTAAACTTAGCTAGAGAGAAAAGAGATAGGTATTAGTGTACAGGGACAGAAAATAGACATGTTACGTTTTGCAGATGATATAGCCATTATAGCAAGGTCTAGAAAAGAGTTAGGAGAGTTTTAAATATTTTAGATGAGATACTACGGAGTAACTATAGTATGAGAATTAACTCAGTAAAGACAAAGATAATGACAAGTGAGTTACAGCCTAGTTCTAAACCAAAATTAAAAATAGGTAATACCGAGTTAGAGGAGGTGGATGAATTTTGCTATTTAGGTAGTATAATTACAAAAGATGGACGTAGCAGAAGGGATATAGTAGCTAGAATAGCTCAAACTAGAAAAATGTTTTAAAAGAAAAACTTACTAATAGCTAATAGTATTAGTTTAGATAATAGAAAAGTTTCTTAAAGTCACGTATGGAGCGTTCTACTATACGGTAGTGAGACTTGGACAATTAAAGAAGTTGATAAGAAAAGATAGAAGCTTTTGAAACTTGGTGTTATAGGAGAATGTTAAAGATTAGTTGGACAGATAGAGTAACAAACGAGGAAGTTTATAGAAGGATAGGTGAGGATTCCTGTATATGGAAACAATTGAAGGTCAGGAGAGATAGAATGATAGGGCACCAGTTAAGACATGAGGGACTATTTAGTAAAGTCTTAGATTATAGACTACCAAATAAAAATAGAGTAGGAAGGCCTAGACAAAGCTATATTAGTCAAATTATTAGAGATGTAGGTTGTGAAGGGTATGTAGACCTTTTTAGACTAGCTCAGAATAGAAAAGAATTTAGAGCTGCATCAAACCGACTTTAAGTAAGTTCGAAAACAATACAAAAAGAAAAATAAAAATCAGTTAACTAAATGTCACCAGGACATGACTCACAATTGGTTAGCGGTCTGGCATGTTGGTAGCGTTTCGTTGCTTAAGCCTTACCATAACATAATTTAATAAACGTCACCATGACATAACTCACAATTAGGTAGCGGTCTGGCTGGTTGGCAGCGATTCGTTGCTTAAGCCTTACCATAACATATAATTTAACACTTTTCCTTTTTGAAGCGGATAACCAGGTTATATTTCATTTCCTTATAAATGGTAATCATGTAAACATGTTAGAGTTCTTTAACAACCATCAGGTTGCTAATATCTATGTAGAGCCAGCTGGATAGGAAAAAGATAGAAGTATATAGGAAGACCTAGACCAAACTATATTAGTCAAATTATTAGAAATTTAGGTTGTGAAGGGTATGTAGAGCTTTTTAGATTAGCAAGAATAGAAAAGAAGTTAGAGCTGCGTCAAACCGACCTTAAGTAAGGTCGATAACAAAATGATGATGAACTTCTATTTAATTGTACATATATGGATTGGGGGATATGTAACCCCTCTCAACGTAAATGAAAAATTAAGGGTTTTACTTAATTTTTAAAATTCATTGTTCTTAAGGGTACATTTACTACTTCTTTATTTACTTTTGTTTCATTATGACTAAAATTTCTTTTTTTATTCTTATATCTAAGATACATTTTGCATAATTCATACATAATTAGTAAAATGATAAAACGATTAATAAGATTGTCCAAACTTTTATGTTGTCATAGTGTAATTTTGGCACTTTCAACTCATTTAAGTGTTTTTTGTAATTGTCCATTAGTTTCATGGCGTGGTTGAAATCGTCTAAGTCTAGGTATTCTAGTTGCATGGGTTTCTTGATTTTTTCGTCGTCTTCGGGTAGCGTAATCTTGAATTTAGGTAAATTTGTGAATTTCTTGTTTACTATAGGGGTTTGATATACTCTAATGATTTCGTTTTTCAATTTTAGATAACAATCTTCTTTACGAGTGATTACTTGGCTTCCAGTTAATGCTAAATTGTTCTTGGCTTGATTGCAGTGGACGGTTGCTATTATTTTTGTTGGAAATACAGCAATACATTTGTTTTCTGTAACTTTTTGAATTTTTGGTGATTTGTACTGGTTTGGCTTCACAGTTGTCGTAATGATTTGAAAATCTTAATAATTGTACTTCGCAAGGGCTGTCTTTTTGGATAGTTGTTGTTGTTAATGATTGGCATAGATATTGATTTGATGTTACTTCGTTACATTTTTCGTTTGTGTAACCATGTCCGAGTTCATTTAAGGAAAGGAATTTCGTTTTTGGGATGATAACTTGATACATGCTAGTAATTTTCATGGGAAAAGCAAAGAAATGATAATATTTATAATTGTTACTTTCTACTATGGGGATTTCTATTAAAAATATGAGTTCGTTATTCTTTACATAGCCTTTCACTATAGCTATTTTTTCAAACATGAGTATGTTTGATTCTATTACTTTGAAGAGTAATTTACTGTTAGTAATAAATGATATAATTCTTAATAATTCTTTTAATAAGTCAGTTGGTTCTACAATACCAGAGTGTAGTGTATTTAATTTTGTAAAGGTTACAGCATCTTCTAATGTGGCTAAAATTTGTTGGATTACAGTAAGGGTTGATATTATTTGAGTGAATATCGCATTGAATCTGATGAAATCGAATTTTTGTGCAATTTCCAATAGTCTATTATATTTTACATACTTTCCAATTTTACTGGTAGGATACGGAGTTGTTTTAATGTCTTCAACTAATATGTCTTTGTTCGTTCTACCTGGGCGTAGGTTGACAGTAAGGGTGATGGCTGTCCATCTGAAATTACAGGGTGTCTTAGGTTTTCCAGATGAATATACTTTACTATTTTTCCGTTGTCTACTACGGCTATATTTTTGTCTGATATTCTTTTGATTTTAAACGGACCTAAATTTCTAGGTGTCGTTTTGTGTCTTTTACTTTGGAAGTTTTTTCGTAACGGTTTGTCCTATTGAAAATTTATTTGCGTCGATATTCTTATTCGGGTTGTGGTAATACGTTCTTTTCGTTATCTAATTTATTTTTACCTTGTCGTAAGTTATTTTTAGTTTCTCTTTATGGTCTTTAGCATACTGTTGGTATACTTCTTTGTTGTAATAAATGTCGTAAAGGTTGCGGGGATCTGAATGTCCTAATGTTAATTCTAGTGGTGTAAAATTGGTTGATGAGTGGATTGTATTGTTGTAGCGATTAGTGCGTACATTTAATTGGTGATGTGCTTCTTCTTGTAAGTTAGTCTTAATAATCTGATCTGCTCTAATAGGGTTAGATGTATCTTTCAATTAATCTGTTTGATTCAGGGTGGTTTTCTGTTATAAAATGAATTTTTATTTTATGGAGTTCTAGGGTGTTTTGTATCGTTTCATTTCTGAATTCGCTGCCATTATCTAAAGTTATTGTTTCGGGCGTGTCATAAAATGTAAAATTCCAAACATTTTTGTATACATGTTCGGTGTTGAAATATAAGTAAAATCGTTTTTCTCGGGAGTATATTCTTTTAGAATTTTAATTATTTGTTCCTCGTTACCGTCTTTGGTTATTTGGATTTGGTATATTTTCTTATTGTCTATTTTCGTATATTTTACGAGATTGGGGTTGGTTAAAACTTCGGTAATTATACATTGATTTGGTTTTATATCTATCGCTTCGTTTAAGATTTTAGCTGCGGTTTTTGGCTCTTCGTTCTTTGTCGAATGTATGGTGTCTATTTCTTTTGGATCTTCTCTTATTTCTGTTTCGTCTACGTTGCCTATGATTGACTCCGTTTCTATTGCGTTGAGTTGTATTCTGCTTACGGCGTTTGCGTTAGAAGAAAGAAATTGACGGGCTTGCAAATTAAGTTGTCCGAAAAACTAGAGGAAAGGGAAAAATTGATAAAGTATGTGCTTTCGGCTTTTAGTTTTAACTATTTACCTGTAAATTATTTGGAGATAGTAGAGGAAGATAGCCAAGATAAAATAAAAATCTTACACAAGTGCTACATTAAAGCAGGTAGTACATATTTTACACAATCTGCAACACCATATTCTACAATTCCAAAAGAAATAGTAATTTCGGAATTGGGATTGATAGATACGCCTAACATTCGTCCAGAGGTTGTACGACAACGCATAAATATTGATAGTAAACTCGATCCGTTTACGCTAAAGGAAATTGCTCCATTATGTATACCATACGCTGTAAGTGGAAGGAAAAGACAACTGGAATTAGAGAAATGGATGCAAAAAGGCGAAAATTGGACTACATGGAAAACACTGCGACAATACACGAACAATACAAAGATGTGATAGACAACGAACAACTTATTAGAGAAAATGAGGAAGAATTAAAAGATTATTTTATGTGCCGATGGACTGACTTAGATACATCTGGTTTCTAAAGTTGTATGCATTTGTGGTTAGTAAAAAGACTCTTTTAGTTATGTAGGCGTCCTTGCGGAAAAGGATGGTACTAAATCCGTATATTTTTAAAAGGTTATTCTAAAACGTATTTATCGAAATGGCAGATAACAAAGACGAACTAAGGAATGCGGGTTTTGTAATCTTTGCATACGACACGCAAAGAGATTGCGCTAAACATTGTATATTTGCCTAGTAAAGAATCTTTTGGATCATTTAAAACCGAGGGTTTTACAACCTATAACAACCATATATTCCCAAAAGTGGTGGATATGCAACTACGCAACAGTCTGTGGGAGAATAAGAATTTCCTCCTATACCGACAAGAAGAAGTCGATCAAGCTAACAAGATACGTATGCAGGATATAGTGGAAAGCTGCGATTAAAAGATTGTCACAAGCTGCAAGAATTACGAAGGAATGGATCTGGTTGTCGATGGAATCAAAGACTTTAAATATAGAGGCAAACTTGGTACATTTTACAATTCGAAAACCTAGACGGTCTCTATGTATCAAACTATTGGTTAGAAAAGGAGATAGAGGAGATTTGTAGATATTTGACCCAAACCATAACAAAAATATTTCTGGGGTATGTGCAGACATTATAGTTATGTCCACTTCTCTTACAGTTCCAACAGGTAAGTGAGTTATTAGTTACAGAAGGAACGTTAAGGGTAGATACTTTATGGGAAGCTCGAGCTTGGCAAGCTAAATCGGATTCTAAAAGGCCAGACTGTTTCTCTGGGGGTTTGTCAATTCTTAACTTCACTTCCTGGAGAGAACGACATAGGTCTTTAAAGTGGGCTAAGAAGAATTTGCTGTAATCCCGTTCAGAGAAATACGGGTTTAAATTTCTAAGTAACTGATCGATAATTTGGATTCTGAGGGTTTTTTAGTCTGCTATATAAAGCTTCTAATGAGGTAATGAAAGAACAACATTTCGTCAGGACCTTGGGTTCGATTGTATTTCGTTCCAAAGGTCGGTAATGTAACCATGAGGTAGGAAGTCTCGTTTAGGAGCAAACTAACTCCTCCCAGGTAGAAATTTGGTCTCGTATGTTTCTGTACCATATCAACGCAGAGTCTGAGAACAAGTCACCTGCTGAGACAAATAAGTCCTGGTCTGTACACCCAGAGATTTTGAAATCATTAATCCGGTCAAGAAAAGACGATAAAGAGACCTGCGATCACACCCTTGAAAAGTGAGACCCCATTTGTATACAGGTATAAATTTTCCTACAGGTTTGGGTGAAGCAAGTACGAGATTTGAAAAGGGTAACGATATATCTCGTCCGCATTTGGATTGAGTTTGTCAAGAACAATTCCTTCAAGTAATAATATTTTGGACAACAAACTTTGTTTAGCTTGGGTTGCTTGCTCATCGTCATATAAAGATAATAATTCGATACGCTGTTTGACATGCATTATTCTGGAACCTAAACGCCCTAAGTCAGTATCACTGGGACGAGGATCTGTTCTATTTATTATACCAGATATATCGTCCAAAGACAGTCTTATTTCCGATACATTGTGAGGCCAATCGAAACGATCTTCTTTGAGATAGCAACGCCCTTCATTTCCTGGGCCAAAATTGCTCTAAGCTGCGATCTCCTATCGTTTTGGTTTGATGCAGAAATAATATTCCTACACTCAATTTCGTAAATTAACTCAAGCGATTTTAAATGTGAAACATTCATCTCGGATTTCTATTTGAGACACGATATATATGCAATACTAACTATAAATCAGAAAGTTTAACCACAAGGTTTTCTTGTAAAGGTAATTAAGATATTATTAATTGAATAGGTAAGTCAATAGTGCAGTTTTTAGAATGTAATATAGAAGACAGTGCATTCAAATTTCAAAAAACGGTTTCTAAGGTTAATAAAACAAACAAAAGTTGTATTTTAATAGATAATTTGTAATAAACTGTGTTTAAAGGTATCTAATTAAGGTAAATACTTATTTGTATACTTACATGAATAAAAGTAGGGTTCTTTAAGTGAGAAAGCTGTTTAAATAACATCTGTTAATACAATGTACCCTAACCTCACACATTAAAGGCGCCATTCATATTACACTTTACTTGGTGATATATTTATATGGTCGATAAAACAGTTTACAAAGTATTACACTTTAGATGGTGATACATTTATATGGTGATAGATAGTTCTTAAAAGTCGGTAATACAGTTACCAAAGTTCATAAGATACATGCGAAAGCGCAATGAATAACGTGACGTCAAAATTTCATTTGCCCTAAATTATTTAAATTTTGCGTAATAAACGGAAATATAAAAATTAAACAATGAAAATAAAAGCGAATAATTTTAACAAACAAATTACTCACATAAGATATTCGGCTACATCCCGGAGGGATTAAAGATTGTTACGTGCAAACCGAATTTGCACTTTAACATTGTTAGTAGTTTAGTTTTTAAATGTACGGAAGTTTCCCGCCATATTTTCAAATACGCGAGACGCGGGAACTTTTAAAATGAACTAGGCGGAGCTTCCGGCATGTCCGAATAGTGCAATTGCGCAGAGGGAATATCCTTATAGGGGTATAGGAATGCGAGACAATAGAGTGGGGAGTTTCGCGCTTCTCGCCCTGAATCGTGGCTGTTCTCTTTTAACTATGAAGTGAAATAGTCGTGCCGGTGTCGTGTCTTATCTTACTATGTAGATTCCTTTGTCTTGTTTATCTTTGTTTTGTCTTTCCCTAATTAACCTGTCCCGTCATTCCACTACATTTAGGACGGATATGACCTGGAGCAGCCCACGGCCGATGTCCCAGCTCTACCAGCAGCAGCGGTGCCGAGGCTACCGTAGCGTGATTTCCTGCCGGATACCGGATCCTCACGTGAGTAAATTCTCTAATTTTCATTGTTTTAATTGTACGTAAATTTTCCTAATTATGGCGCAATATAAATTGTCGATGACGTCATGTCGGTTGGCCACGCGAAACCTGTAAAAGGGGTTTGCATTTCCGGCCGCCAGGGCGTAGCATCGCTTTTAACCATTGCGCTTGCGCGATGTATCTTTTGAACTTTGGTAACTGTATTACAGGCTTTTAAGAGCCATCTATCGCCATTTCAATGTACCACCATCTAAGTGTAATATTTTGTTAACTGTTTTACCGACCATATAAACCTTCAAATCAAGTGTAACGAGATGGTGATTCCTCCGGAGCTGCTAGCAGGGCATGGTCATCAGGGTCGTGGAGTCCAGTTTGCCGAAGGTTGCTGATTACCTACCTATGCAGGGAATGACGGAAAAAAGGTATAAGGTACGACAAACAAAAGATAAGCAAGCAAGGGAACTCTACATAGCTAAAGCTAAGATACGATACCTCAAAGCGGCCACTTCACGCGACAAACCAAGGCAAAAAGCCACGTTTCAGAGCGTACCCAAAAAAACCTCTCCCCACTTTGTCCCCACTCCTTGTCTTTTTCCCATCCGCCGAAGTTATTCGTCTACCCCTCTAGTGTCGTGCGATCTGCGCAAATGCACTACTATGACGTACGGAAGTACACACCTAGTATATTTAAAATTCCCGCGCAGCGCGTCTTTTGAAATTATGGCGCGAAACTTCCGTACATCAAAACTTAACCTAAAAACAATGTTAAAGTGCCACTTTGGCACGTAACACTACATCCTAAAAAAAAAACACGACACAGGTAAACGTTACCGTTCGACCTCTCGTGGCTAATAATGTCGTGTCGTTTCGCGCACTCGCGCCACTTACTACGCGCCTGAGCATTCCTTTGCGCTAACGCAACTGAAATAATGGCGGGAATTCAGTCACTTATTTAACAATTTACATTGCCAATTTTTGCATGTAACAAGGGCATATTTCTGTCTCACCCCTTCTCTAATGTTTACTTCTCTATGTTCCTGCTCTAGTTCTATTACTGCTGTTTGCTCTTTGTATAAGCTATGTACTATTCATCTATCCCTATAACTCATTCCAATTTTTTTTAGTATTTTGAACATTTTTTTTTGTTATTTTACATTGTCGAATGTTTTTTCCAGATTTACAAACCCTATATACACATGTTTGCTTTATTTTCTCCATTATCACTTTCAAAGTTAAAATAACCTCCTGTGTTCTCCTGTTTCCTAAACCCAAATTGATCTTCTCCTAGTATTTCTTCAGCTCGTTTTCCATTCGTCTTTGTACAATTCTAGTTAATATTTTTGACACGTGTGCTGTCAAACTTATTGTTCGAAAATTTTGACATCTATCCGCGCCTTTCATTTTTGATATAGTTACTATGATGTTACGTTTGAAATCTTTGGATATCTCACATATCTCATACATTTAGCACAAGTTGGAAGAGACGATCTGTTACTGCTAGTCCAGCAGTTATAAGAGTTTCTGCTAGCATTTTTTCTGTTCGGTGCCTTACCATTTTTCAAACCCTTTAATACTAATTCAAATTCATCTCTAAGTATAAGATATCTCATGTCATAATTTTCAATGTTTGATTCCTCTTCTGATGCTGTTAGTTCCTCTCCTGCATATAAATTTCCTATATATTCATACCATCTATCCACTTTCTCTACATTTTCTATAATGACGTTTCTTCCCGCGACCCTTATATTTTTGCTATACGGTTTAATATCCTTAAAATTGATTCTAATTAGTTTGAATGCTTCATCTGTCTTTCCTGCTTCCCTCTTAGTTTGGATCTTGTTACGTTTAGTTGCCGCATAAATTAATTACCCTATTTGTCAGCCTGATTAATTATCCTTTTCTCTAAAGTCCATCTCTACTGTTAAATAGAATCGCTAAGACATAATCACTAATATATACGCCGTCTATAAATTCCTTACCACAAACTCCTTTTTCTTGTACAACAAAAATTAATTCCGTAAATTTAAAATAGGCCTTTCCTTTGTTAATTTGTTTATCTGTTGTATAAGTTCGATGGGTATTGTTAAACCCTTCCGCTACTTAATTATAATACTCCTTATCGGAATCCATTAACGTAAAATGTATGCCATAATTAGATAAGCGATAACGTTGTTCCCAGTATCCGATAATTAATTCTAACGTGTTTTTTTTTAAGAATTCTTCGAATTAGAGCTGTGCATTATTTCAATAAACTCAGGTTTTCCAGTTTTGAAGCCTTAACAACGATATTACTTTGAGCTTTGGTTCTTGATTAAACGAAATAAATATTCACTTTCTTTTCAACTAGCAAGAAGAAAACATCTAGCTGGCTTCGTTGTTTCGTTTTGTTTTGTGACAATTGTGTGCACGCCTTGCGGCGTGCTTCCGTCCGGTGACCTTAAGTCAAGATGAATGGTCGTCCTTTGTTGGAATGGGAGGCCAAGGGCACTCTTTCTGGATGTAGGGTCACCTACTGGCTGCCGTGGACCAACTAGTACCTCAACCCGACGTCAGCAACTAAAGGGATGAGTGTTTTCGCCCCTACTTGCGTTTGCGACCCTATCGATTTGGGATTTTCCTGTTTAAGACCATACATTTCCTAAATTTAATTCTGATACATATGTAAATTATGGAACGGTTCTGGTATTTATTGCGATTGGGTTGATGCATTACTATTTGTTTGAAAATAACTAAAAATATACTACCTAATGATGGGAAAATGGTTTAAAGATCTCGGGTATAGTTGAAAACGTTGTTCCCATTTTATTTGTAGCTATAGGTTAAGTTTATTTTACGATGATTTAGAGCTGTTGCTTTTAGAATTGGATTTGCTTGTTTTTTGTTAATTAATATGGGGTAGGGCAGCTCGCCAGGTTTGCTAATTACCTATTTTTTGTGCTTTTGTTCATTATTGATTGTTGTACACATTTTGTTTAATTATAGGTTCCTTTTTTTATATGTTTTGTTCTGAGCGTGAATGAGTGCGTGTATATAAGTTTCTCTTTATTTTATTTCAGATTTTCTTTTAATTTGTTTATAGGTATAAAACTCCGCCCACTCGCCGATCAAGCCCGGTCATACTTCTTTCTTTTTTTTGTAGGCTACGTCAATTCTCGTAGTCTCTTTGCACTTTTCATCAATTCACTGTTCTTTAGCTTTTCTGCATTTGCGAATAATTTCCCATTTTATGGCTTTATATCTCTGTTTTCCTGTTTTGTCTAATTTATTTTTGTATTTTCGCTTTTCCTCTATTAAATTCAGGGTATCCCTACTTATCCATGGTTTCTTATTTTCTTTCTGTGTATACGCTAGAATATTTCTGGCCGCTATGTCTAGGCTGGATTTAATGTTATTCCATTCTGTTTCTAGTTCCTTAGTATCAGATATTTTCCGATATCTTTCAGCAATTCATTTGACTTTTTTCGAATCTTTCTTGAATATCTTTATCTTTTAGTTTTTCAAAGTCAAAGTGTCTTTGTTTCTTTTTTCAAGTTTTAAATTTAAGTCGGCTTTCATAATTACGATGTTGTGGTCAGTGTCTATATCTGCTTCTGAGTAGCTTCTACAGTCTTTTACTTGATTCCTAAACTGTTGTCTAACAAGAATGTAATCTAATTGATATCTTCCTATATCTTCTGGCATCTTCCGCGATATCGCCTTCTAGCATGATGTGTATGTAATGATTAAATTGTTTTTGTCACAATATTCTACCAGCCTATTTCCCCCGTCGTTTCTCGTGCCTAAACCAAATAAACCTACTACCGCTCCTTCCCTACCCTCACTTACCAATGCATTAAAATCCTCCGTAATTATTAAACTTTCATGTCCTTTTACGTATCTTAATATGTCTTCAATACCTTTGTAGATAGCTTCTTCCTCTTCGTCACTGTAGCTAGAGGTGGGCATGTATACTTGTATTATTACTGTGTTTACCGGTTTAGATTCTAATCTAACCATGAGTACTCTTCGTTCTTTTGTAAGTAATTTTTAAAACAGTATCCTATCTTTTTCGCATAACTATCCCCACACCCAAATTTCCTTCTTCTCCTCCTGTATGAATTACCCTGAAGTCTCCACTCCAAAATCCCCGCCCTGGCCAACGAACTTCGCTGATCCTACATGTCTAGTGGTAACCTATTCATTTCTATTTTTAGGTTCTCCAACTTACCTACTTGCTTCATACTTCTAACATTCCACGCTCCGAATCGCAAAATGTTCCCGACATTTATTCTGGACTTTTCGATCGCATCCTCCGGAGTAGTCCCCTCCCGAATATCCGAATTGGGGACTATTTTAACTCCGGAGTCTTCATTTTATTATAATTTAGGTACGCGATGTGCTTGGGAGGTAATGTGGTGGTTTCCCGTTGCCTTCTACAGCGCGGTAGCGTATCTTGGAATGCCATACCGACCTCTATAGTCTCTGCCAATCTAAGTACCGAAAGAGCGGAGACCTGTCTTAGTCTGATTCCTTACTACTGACCCTACTACTTTGGTTGGACTTGTAGTTTGGCTCTTTAGCTCATTAGAACACGCAAGCTATTTCATCTGTTCTAGTAATCTAGAGCTTCGACAAGATGCAGGTCCATTCGAAATGGAAAAGTAATTTTTTTAAATAAACTAAAAATATATTTTTAGTTTAAAAGTGATTTTAAATAAACTAAAAATATATACATAGGTTTGATTTTAATTAATTGCGTTTTGTAAGCCTAGCAATATTGTTCATAAATATAGACAATTTATTTTCCTGGTGGTATATGTAGTTCAAATTTATTAAACAATTATCGATTATTACATTTGTTCTGTAGCCATTGACGGTCGCACTGTATATGGTTGAATCCTTAGTTTAGAATAGGCGATTTTTCGCGACATAAAGTAACATACTTAATTATGTGTGTATGTGTTAAACTTGCGTTTTGGCGATAAAATTTACTGGAGCGGAAATTGTACGACACCATTCTATCAGATAAATGAACATACCCTGATCTGTACCAGGTTATTTTTGTGTATGTTAAACACTAGACTTTTACCGGGTAATTATTCAAAGCGAGGTTAGGAAACTACAATACGTTTTCGGTGCCCTACAAATAAATATTTTTAAATAGTGGGGATACTTCAACATACGATACTCGAACAATTCAAGTATGTAAAAATCGCTAATTTTCCACAATTAGATAAATAATAGAATATAGAATATTTCAAAAATCGATACTAGAATATATCGATTCAAACAACCTATTCTGATTTTCAACTCCGGTGTCATTTTTTATTGAATTATTTTGTTTTGTAATTTTTTTTAGATCTAAGTTTTGGTAAATAGAAGTCTTCAATGAGGCAAGTTGTGATATTTTACAGTACTCTTGTATTTATATAATTTTATCTAGAAATGAATTCTGATCCTGATTTGAAAAAGGCGTCTTTAGAAGACTTGCCAAAAGATAAACTGATAGAAAATGTAAAGGACTGTTAAGTGTATTACAGAAAGCTAAGCAAATTAAAGAAACATTAACAGAAGAAAATAACAATTTGAAGGAAAAGTTTAAAAACGGAATCTGACATTGAAATGTTAGAAAGCTTAGTACAACAAAAGTTCAATTATTAACATCTTTGGAAGAAATCAAAAGTCAGAAAAAGGTACTGGAAAATAAGTTAAACAGCTGAGTATAATTTAGGTATTGCTACTGAAAAATAAATAATTTAGATAATGAAAATCAAGGATGTCAAGGCAAATTGAGCGATTAGTTGAAGAAAACAAACTGCTTTTATCGCTTAGATGGATTAGAACCAGAAACAAAGGAATTAAAAGATACTGGAAGCAGTGAGCAGCAACAACCTTTAGTATTTGAAAACATAATATTTCAAAGGAGCTAGCACAATATCCAACTTTGAAAACAAAAGTTGAACAGTTAGAAGTATCTTATAATCAGGTTAAAAATTTAAACCAAGAAGTTGACGTTCAAAATCAGGAGCTGTTAGAAAAATATGCCAAACTTACTCAAAATATTGTATGTATAAAAGAAAGTAACAACGTAGGTTCTGAGAAAATCACTGAAGTAAATCTTACAGACAATGATCGACTCAAAATAAAAGTTTTAATCTAAATATGGAACTTGATCAGGAGGTAGTGCTTATTGAACTACAGGTTATGGACAACTGCTTGTGCCATGTTATAAATACTACCGAAAAGTTAAAGGATGCGTTAAAATTATTAAAATCTGATATAGATCTATGTAGCAGTGCGCTAAAATTAATTAAGCAAGAACATGAGAACGACGAAAATTGTAATGCTGCCATGCACCTAACAGAAATATGGAGAAATGAAGTTGAAAAATTTTATGAAATAACAATTATACAACTTGGGAATTTGATAGCTATAAATACCATTTCACACGGAATATCATTTGTTAAAATTAAATCTGATGCTATTGAAAAGGAAAATACAGTTTTAAATAGTCAAAACAAAAAGTTGCTGGATACGATTGAAATTTTAAACTCAAATGTTACTGATGATCAAGCTGATAATAAAATCTCAACTCAAAGTGATATAAAACAAGCAGAAGAATATAAAACAGAGTCAGAATCAACTACAAGTGAAGAAAATTTGTTAAAAGAGCAATATCAACGTTTAATGATCGAATATGAGTTGTTACAAAAGCAACAGCAAAAGGGAACGAAATGATATTGAGGAAGAAAATCGACAATTGCAAGAAAAAAATGTCGTGCTTTTACACAATTTACAACAACAAGCTGTCGAACTAGAAACACGTTCTACCTGTAACGAAAATCTTATGAAAAGCATTGACGATTATCAAGATTCAGTGACAAAAATGGAGGATCAAGTCACAAAACTCTCAGAAGACAATAAAAGCATTTCGAAGAGCTTGGAGACATGCAGGCAATATTATTTCAAAGAGAAAATGAATCCGCTTCTCAGCAACAGCAGCTTACTCTTGTGAAAAACGAAAACAACAAACTTTTAGCAGAAATGAATGAAATGAACCAAGTGTTAAAGGAACAAGGCGAAACAATTTCAAAACAACAAGAGTACTGTGAAGAATTATTGAAAAATATAAAATTGCGTGAAACCCAAAGTAAAAAGTATTTAGAAGTTATTACTGAAAAGGAGTGTGCTATTAAAAAGTTGGAAGAAAATTATGATGCATTAAAAAATAGTGCCTTAAATCAAGTTGTTCCTATCGATAATTCAATAAAAGATGCCGTTACATGTAAGGTAGGAACTTGTTTAAGCGCTTCAATTATGTGAATTAATTATTCATATAGGTCAGAGGTCACCAAATTTTTTTTTGTCTTGTAGACCACCTGCCAATTTCTTCTGTTTTGGGTATACCCTCTGTCTTTCTAATATTGAATTGTTACAGATTCAGGTTCCGTTGCAAATTAGGTGACTACGGCTAGAGGTGTCTGCTTGGTGGCAAACACTTTCTAGGATGTCCAGAATAAGAAATTACATAATTGCGGGTTTTCATTGATTTTCATGTTAAAACGCAATTTTGTAATGTCAGATTGAGGTTATGTAACTTGAATTTTGTAATTTTGCTTGTATTTATATTTTGTGTTAATTTATTTATTTATTTATTTTATTTATTATAAATTATAATATAAACATCGATACAGGCAACTTAAATAACATAACCGACATTTACTTAAACAAAATGCATATTGAATTAAATTAAATCGCTAATTAGATTAATTAATACAAGATGTATAATGGTACATTCGGTGACTGCATTAGTGCGCACTGAGAGCATCCCGTGACAAAGCTTGACATTCGGTTGGTAATTTGCTCCTGCCCCACCAAGAATTTTGCGTTCGGCCGTATTATAACCCCGAACTAGAATCGCGATGAAATGTTTGGGTGGCATAATTGCACTCAAAGAGGTTGCATTTTCTGCACTGTCTTTTTCTCTGGTTAACGAAAAGTCGCTTGACATAACCTAACCTAAATTCCAAAATGAATAAATTATTTCTTGTTGAACAATTGCTTGAAAGTGATTGATGCAGTTTAGATGAAGAATTTGATGGAGGAATATTAAAATATATCATTCAAAATACAAAATTTTACTGAAATTGTGGAGCAGTATGCAGATAGAAAAGTAAGAATATGATAAGTATACAGTGTGTACAGTATAAAATGCAGTACATGGGGATCTTGGAAACTGTAGGAGATACGATCTTGGTTAAATGGGACAAAAGTTGCATAATCATGAGGGTATCTCAGATCGGTTTTCAAATTTCAAAGATTTTTCATAGGTTACTAGATAGAGGCAAAAAACACAAAATTGACGATTTCTTTATTTGCTCGTAGTTAGTCTACTAATTGAAATAGAATGTTCAAATTTGGTACATCATGGTAACTCCCCATTGCGCTTCACATTTTCAACTACGATTTTGTCTAGGGCATCTAGATTTTGCGTGGCGATGTTCAACTTTTTATTTTTAAATAGCCGCCATATTGGATTTTTACATTTTTAAAATGCTGACAAAAAACCCTTTCCAAAGAGGTATAACATGGCTATGTTTGATTGAACCAAAACACTAAAAATCGCATAATTATGTTTTGGTCGTAGTAGACTAACTTCCATTATGACAAAGAGAAACAATTGCTCAACATCTGAGAAACGTCAAAGTTTGTCTTTATTTTATGTTTCAAGTAGTGCAGTTTAAAAACAGTTAATTAATATTGGAAATCGGGGACCAATTAAGTGGCGGCGAGATCACGGATTTAACTCCTCTAGATTTCTTTATATGGGGCCATTTAAAAGTCGTGTGTACTCAAAAACGAATGATAATGTAGGCCAATTACAACAAGCAGTCCAAGAAGCCGTAAATAAAATAACTCCAACTATGATAAGACGATCTTGTAAAGATGTTTATAAAAGGTGTCGGTTGTGTGTTCAACAAAATGGGTTATTTGAACATTTAAAATAAATAATGAATTCATGTGGCTGACTATTGTTATATTTTTTCCTTGATTGTTAATTTGCAATTGTCTGAACATGAATGACAACTAAAAACAGCTTAAATAATATTTTGTATTGAATAGATGCTAGTTTGTATTTATTCTTTGTTAATGCATAGTTATTTATGTAAGTTCTGATTAATACAGATTTATTTTCAATTTTCTCGTTTTTACTGTTTTATTACCACTGAAAATTGAGTTTAAAATTTTAGAGCAATTGTTTCTCTTTGTCATAATGGGAATTAAAGCCTACTAAGACCAAAACATAATTATATGATTTTTAGTGTTTTGATTCAATCAAACATAGCCATGTTATACCTCTTTGGAAAGGGTTTTTTGTCAGCATTTCAAAAATGTAAAAATCCAATATGGCGGCTATTTAAAAATAAAAAGTTGAACATCGTCACGCAGAATTTAGATGCCCTAGACAAAATCTAAGTTGAAAATGTGAAGCGCAATGGGGAATTACCATGATGTACCAAATTTGAACATTTTATTTCAATTAGTAGACTAACTACGAGCAAATAAAGAAATCGTCAATTTTGTGTTTTTGCCTCTATCTAGTAACCTATGAAAAATTTTTGAATTTGAAAACCGATCTGAGATACCCTTATGATTATGCAACTGTTGTCCCATTTAACCAAGATCGTATCTCCTACAGTTTCCAAGATCCCCATGTACTGCATTTTATACTGTACACACTGTATATGTATATCTCATCATCATCTTTAGGTCTTCAGTCCTGGAACTAGTTAGACATGTGCCCTCATTGCTTCCCATTCTGAACTAACCCTCACATTTCCCTAAAATTTGCACAGTTAGTTTGCTTCTATCACTAATCTGATCTAGGTCTACATCTACCTCTTTTTTCCTATCTTTGCTTGTAATATGTCCCATACTATTCCCCAAAAATGCCTTAGAACGTATTCTGCCCTTTTATTTCTTCTATTTTTTCCCCCAGATATTCTTGTTCCCCTACTATTTATATAGCCTATTTGTTATTAACTTTGTCTGTCCATTCTATCATCCTCATACAACTGAAGCACAGCATTTCAAAAGGCTGCTACCGTTTTCTGCCTGCTTTTCAGACTACCCGTATTTCATAGGCGTACTGTACTGTGCTTCACACATATGCTTTCAACAATTTTCTTTTTGTTCTGTTTGTTGTCTTTCATCATAGGCGCTGTTATTTCTTGTTATACGAGTTCGGACCCCTTTATTGTTTTACAATTATACCCTATTTCTTCGACATTCAGTGGTTGTGAGGGGTAAGGAACCTGCGGCTGCCAAGTTCTCCCAGCACTTAAACATTTCATCATTAGGTCTTCAGTCCTGGAACTGATTAGACGCGTACCATCATTGTTTCCTATTCTAAACTAACCTACAGATTTCCTGAAATTTGCAGTCTGCATCTATCACTATCTGATCTAGGTCTACATCTACCTCTTTTTCCTATCTCTGCTTGTAATATATCCCATACTATTCCCCAAAATGCTTTAGAACGTATTCCGCCCTTCTATTTCTCTTTTCCCCAGATATCCTTGTTCCCTACTATTTCTATAACCTATTTGTTATTATCTTTGTTTGTCCATGCTATCGTCCTCATACATCTGAAGCACAGCATTTCAAAAGGCTGCTACCGTTTTTCTGCCTGTATTACATAGGCATACTGTGCTGTGCTCCACACATTTGCTTTCAACAATTTTCTTCTTGTTCTATGTTTGTTGTCTTTTCTCATAGGTGCTATTCTTTCTTGTTAGATGCAGTTCAGTCACCATCTATTGTTTTACAGTTATATACCCTATTTTTCCTACCTTCAGTGGTTGTGACGGGAGGTAAGCAGCCTGTGGCTGCCAAGTTCCCCCAACACTTAACCATTTACCGATTTAATATATTTTCCAATATATCTTTTCGACAGTCAACATTAGTTGCAGATATTTCAACCAATAACTAGTTGTTTATACTAATCGTCAGATTTATCTGTGCTTATTTTTTCATCATTAGGTTTACCGTCTCAAAACTGGTTGGACACGCACCTGCACTTATTTATATTCTGAGCTAGCCTACATAGTTCCCTGAAATTCTCACCCAGCATTGTATACAGCTCGTTCCCCTTCTATTGTTTTCTAATTTTATGCCCTATTTCACCAAGATTCAGTGAAGGGGTTAAGCAACCTGTGGCTAACAAGATCCCCAACACTTAGACGTTTGCGAAATAATGGTTTTCCAGTAAATCCTTTCACACTTAACATTATTCGGAGTATTGCCCAACCAATTCTTGTAGTTACTTATAATAATCATCATGTTTAAGCACAGTTATTTTTTTTTTGGTCATTAGTTTATCCATCTTGGGATTGGTTGGATGCGTACTTCCATTGATTTCTATTCTGGGCTAGCCTACACATCTCCCTGAAACCCCTACAGCCTACATCTTTTACTATCTGTGTGCAGTAGTCTAACCTAGGTCTGCCTCTTCTTCTCTTTTTTCCGATCTCTGCTTCTAATATATTCCGCACTATTCCCTCATGCCGTAGTATGTGGCCTATCATCCTATCTCTCCTATTTTTTTACTGTTTTCCACATATTTCTTTCTTCCCCTACCATTTTTAGTACCTCTTCGTTCTTAACTTTGCCCGTCCATGATATCTTCATCATACGTCTGTAGCACCACATTTCAAAGGCTTCTACCTTTTCTTGTCCGCTTCTCCTACTGTCCAGGCTTCACATCCTACAGTGCTGTGCTCCACATATGTTTTAAGCAATCTTTTCCTTGTTTCTATGTTTGTGGTCTTTGAGCACAGTAGTTGCTTTTTCTTGTTAAATGTAGCGACCTTGTGCTAATCTTTGTTTTATATCTTTTGTGCTTTTCCCATCTTGCGTTATTTGGCTTCCTAGGTAGCAGAAATCCTTAACCTCTTGTAAGTTTGTGTTACATATTTGTATTCTTGTTTTTGATTTATTTTCCCACCTTTGCATACTAGAACTTTAGTTTTAGTTTTGTTAATTTTCATACCGTATCTCTCTGTTAGAACCGTTTCCATTTCATTAAGAGCAGCTTCTAACTCTTCTTTGCTAGACGCTAATACCACTATATCATCTGCAAATCTAAGCATATCAATTTTTGTCCTTGCATAGTAATTCCAAATGTCTTCCTGCATTTTACAGTATTCATTGTGTCTTCTATGTACAAGTTAAAAATCAATGGGGATAGGGCACATCCCTGTCTCACCCCTTTCCTAATGTTTACTTCTCTCGTTCCTGCTCTAATTCTATTACTGCTGTTTGCTCTTTGTATAAGCTATGTACTATTCGTCTATCCTATAACTCATTCCAATCTTTTGAGTATTTCAAACATTTTTTCCATTTTACATTGTCGAATGCTTTTTCCAGATCTACAAATCCTATATACACGCTTTCTCCTTTTTCTATTGTTTTTCCATTATCACTCTCAGAGCTAAAATAGCCTCCCGTGTTCCCCTGTTTTGCCTAAACCCAAATTGGTCTTCTCCTAGTATTTCTTCCGCCCGTTTTTCCATTCGTCTTTGCACAATTCTAGTTAATATTTTTGACACGTGTGCTGTCAAACTTATTGTTCAAAATTTTCAATATATCTGCACCTTTCTTTTTGGTATAGTTACTATGATGCTACGTTTGAAATCTTTGGGTATCTCGCCTGTCTCATACATATAGCTTACAAGTTGGAAGAGACGTTCTGTTACTGCTTGTCCAGCGGCTTTTAGAGTTTCTGCTTACACCTTATCTGTGCCCGGCGCCTTACCATTTTTCAGACTCTTTAATGCTAATTCAAACTCATCTCTAAGTATAGGATATCCCAAGTCATCATTTTCAATGTCTGATTCCTGTTCTAATGCAGTTAGTTCCTCTCCTGCATATAAATTCCTATATATTCTTGCCACCTACACACTTTCTCGTTTTCTATGATGACGTTTCCTTGTCGTCCCTTATATTTTTGGTATACGGTTTTATGTCCCTAAAATTCATTCTAATTAATTTGTATGCTTCGTCTGTCTTTCCTATTTTCATCTTCGTTTGTACCTCTTTGCACTTTTCATCAATCCATTGTTCTTTAGCTTTCCTGCATTTTCGAATAATTTTCCATTTTATAGCTTTGTATCTCTGTTTTCCTGTTTCGTCTGATTTATTTTTGTATTTTCGTCTTTCTTCTATTAAATTCAGGATATCCTTTGTTATCCATGGTTTCTTATTTTCTTTTGTGTATACCCCAGAATATCTCTGGCCACCATGTCTAAGCTGGATTTAATGTTATTCCATTCTGTTTCTACTTCCTTAGTATCAGATATTTTCCCGATATCTTTGAGCAATTCATTTGACTTTTTTTCGAATCTTTCTTGAATATCTTTATCTTTTAGTTTCTCTAAGTCCAATTGCATTTTTCCATTTCTTTTTTCACATTCTTAAATTTAAGTGCAGCCTTCATAATTACGATGTTGTGGTCAGTATCTATATCTGCTTCTGGGTAGCTTCTACAGTCTTTTACTTGATTCCTAAACCGTTGTCTAACAAGAATGTAATCTATTTGATATCTTCCTGTATCTCCTGGCATCTTCCAAGTATATCGTCTTCTAGCATGATGTTGAAATAATGTGTTTGCGATGATTAAATTGTTCTTGTCAAAATTCTACCAGCCTATTCCCCTGTCGTTTCTTGTGCCTAAACCAAATAAACCTACTACCGCTCCTTCCCTACCCTCACCTACCACTGCATTAAAATCCCCGTAATTATTAAATTTTCATGTCCTTTACGTATCTTAATGTGTCTTCGATATCTTTGTAGATGGCTTCTATCTCTTCGTCACTATAGCTAGAGGTGGGCATGTATACTTGTATTATTACTGTGTTTACCGGTTTAGATTCTAATCTAACCATGAGTACTCTTTCGTTCTTTTGTAAGTAATTTTCACACAGTATCCTATCTTTTCCGCATTACTATCCCCACACCCAAATTTCCTTTCTCTGCTCCTGTATGAATTACCCTGATGTCTCCACTCCAAAAATCCCCCGCCTCTGGCCACCGAACTTCGCTAATCCCTACTATGTCTAGTGCTAACCTATTCATTTCGATTTTTACTTAAACATTTACCGATTTAATATTTTTCAAATATGTCTTTTGCACAGTTAACATTAGTTGCAGATATTTCACAACCAGCACCTGTAGTTGTTTATAATGATCATCAGATTCATCTGCGCTTATTTTTTCTTCATTAGGTTTTCCGTCTCAAAACTGGTTGGACACGTGCCTGCACTTATTTATTTTCTCAACTAGCCTACACAGTTCCCTGAAATTCTCACAGAATGTATACAGCTCGGTTCCGCTTTTATTGTTTTCTAATTTTATGCCCTATTTCACCGAGCTTCAGTGACGGGGGTTAGGCAGCCTGTGGCTGCCAAGATCCCCAACACTTACACATTTGCCGAAATAATAGTTTTTTGAGTAAATCCTTTCACACAATTACCATAATTTGAGAAAATACCCCCTGTTTGTTTGTTGTGGTTTGTTTAACATTTTTCTTAATCTTCACAGACAGTTGAACAATCTAAACCTAAAGCTATCACATTCCAAAAATTCACTCACGTTCCTAATAAAATGCAGAAACAACGAAATAATACCAAATGGATTTAGAATCAAATTTGGAAAAACAAGCAATACATTTCTTACGGTTTAAAAACTCGATAAATACAGTTAAAGAGTCGATAAATACATCGCGCAAGCGCAATGAATAAAGCAAGCGACGCCGCTGGCGGATGGTACAGCTAACCTTATTACAGATTCCGCGTAGCCAACTGCCAATGACGCTCACCAATGAACAATTTATATTTGGCAACAATCGGAAATTTACATAAATTTAAGATAATAAATAATACAGCGAACAAATTAACAAAGAGAATACTCACTCAGAAATCCGGCGTTCGACGGAATTGGGTTATAGTTGGTTTCTTCAAAGTCCATCAGGCTACTAAAGGCCCTTTTGCGGTAGTTAAAGATGGTGACTCCGACGCTCTTCCAAAGCGTTCGACCAGCTCCGCAATCATGAGCTCGTCATCCACGGTCGAGTACGGTTCGCCACGGCTCAAATTGTCACCTACCTATGCAGGGAATGACGGAACATGGTATAAGGGCGACAACAAAGACAAGCAAGCAAGGAAATTTACATAGGTAAAGATAAGGCACGATACGATACCTCAAACGTCCACACCACTCGACGGTTCTGGCAAAACCGCCACGTTCAAGCGTCCTAACGGAAACTTTTCCCCACTTTTTGTCTTTACACGTCGGCGCGAGGTTATTTGTCCAACCCACTATTGACGTGCGATCTGGCGCAAACGCACTGTGACGATCGGAAATGCGCGCCTAGTCTTTTGAAATTGTGGGCGAAACTTCCGCACATCAAAATTAACCTAAACATGTTTAAGGGCCACTTTGGCACGTAACACATTATCAAGGATTTTTAAAGAGCAAGTTACGGTATCATGAGGAAAGACTACAAAACCACCTTCACATTATTTATAAGTTAAAACAAGATATTGAGGGCATTATAAATTTCATACGAATAAAGGTAACAAAATATAATTTTGATAAAATTCTCGTTAGTGCAAAACCTACTACGAATCAGAATTTTCCAAACAAAAAGAAATTCACATAAAGAAGTTTAGTAACCTATTTATAGAGAAAAATAACACGCAAAACTAAAACGTTAGAAAACAGCAACACCATGCTAAACACCGTGATCAATTTATCAAGCAGAACTATTAACGACACAGAAAAATCAATTCTATCAAAAGGCTTTTAACTTTGCAGTAACACCAAAATCAATACCAACCTTTGAAATAATTAGCTGTATTGAGAAAACAGCAAACCAACTCAAGAAGATCGAGCAAACGAATTTAGAGTATGATACAAAATCGAAATAGAAAAGAATCACAATCTAAAAACGATAACTCAATTATAATTCTACCTGCTGACAAAGGCAATGCAACAGTAATAATGAATAAAATTATTACAACACAAAAGTCAACGAACTATTGAACAGTGAGAATTACACTAGTTTAGGAACGTGTGATGGTGTAATAGCCAAATAATTTATAGTTATTACAGTGTATTAAGTTTAAGCATTTAAAAGGTGAGTGACTTGTATAGGAAGTGAAAAGTGCGGAAGTTGTACAGGAAGACAATCAGGAAGTACACGTGCAACGAACTCTAGGCTAGGTGTAATTTGAATTAGTAAATAAGCATAGTTGCAAAATCATTGTTAGCAGTTAAGTATTAATATAGAATAAGATCATTATAACTCTAACCTTCCGATGTAATAGTTGTACTGCACCTTAAAGTGACAAGTAAATTAAACATGTGAAATGGTCTTCGACTTTGATTTAATCCCCTCTAATAAAGACCCCAAGAGAACACTACATGGCGATCCTGCCAGCCCTGCTAATCCTGCCAGCCCTACTAATTCTGCCTGTCCAGCTAGTTCTACAAATTATAATATAACCGAAATTTGAAATGGGCACCAGCAATTCCAAGGAAGAAGTAGTTATTGCACAAACTGGAATGAATAATGGTTCGATAAATGGCTATTCAAATTCTGAGGTAATAGGTATTACGTCAGGTACAATTTTAGCGTTGTTGGGTATTTTATTACTTTTAAAATGTTCAAGAAAATGTTGGACAAGAAGATTAGGAGAGAGGTCAGTAGAAGCCAGCAGATTGTATAGTAAGAATTATTTTATTTTAAGCTATAAAAATTAAGTACGAGTTAAAATTAATGACGGAACACTTGAAGCAAATTTTAGAGGAATTTAAGATTTTTATTAAAAATTTAAATAAAGATGGTCAAGAAAGGCAAACGATTTAGATGTTACTAATAGGAAATTTGATTATTTGAATAGGTTATGCGAGGAGTATAGGTTAGAGGAAGTTAAGTATTTTAAGTAGGAAAATCAAGACACCATGGGTGAAAAATTTGAATTAAAAGTAGCAGCCTCTATGATTCCAGCCATGGACGGTTCAGAAAATACCACCAAGCAAATGGTCGATTGAACTATATGATAGCTTGTTAGATGATGAAGGTAAGAGATTGTTAGTAAATTTTGTCATAAAAATTAAGTTAAGTCAAAATGCTAAAATGCGATTAGACAGTAAGTATGAGAATGTAGAAGCGCTTGTGACGATATCAAACATCACCTTTTAACTAAAAATCAGCATCAGGATTGTCTGCCGAATTACATAACTCCAGACAAAATAATAAATCAATTGGAAATTTTGGTAAAACGATCGAGGAATTAATGGTCAATTTAACAATAGCTCAAGCAGAGGGTAACAAACAATCATTAAAAATTTTGACAGCCGTTAACGAAAAAATTGCATTAAACGTATTTACAAACGGAATAAGGGACGAAAATTTAAAACAATTATAAAAGCTCGAAATTACGATAAATTAAAAGACGCCATAATAGCCGAAGGAAGAGGAAATTGCAAATAAACCTCAGCAAATGTTTTACACAACCGGAAAAGGTCGTCAATTTACTAGACGCGTAAAATATCATAACAATAATACGAATAGAAGTCAACGTACCTCACACACCAGGTATCAAGGTCGAGGAAATAATCCATGCACGTTCATGAACACTAGAGATCGAGGAAATGCATACGTAGGTAAAACTGTAAGAGGTCATCAGTCTTATAATAGGGGAAACCATCGCAATTTTTATATCAACTCGTCAGAGAAAAACTCCACAGAAAATACATTAGACCAAACTAGGGAACCGAAAACATTTTTTCGAGACCCCCCGGAATAATTTGAAGAATGTTCACAAAATTTTAAATATTAATAGCGTAAATTTCATAGAAGTCGGATACAATAACAATACAATTAAATTAATTCTAGATACAAGAGCATCAGTAAGCGTTATTTTCATTTCTGGTTTAACAACTAAGATAAATATTGATACAAATAAGCAAATTTTTATTCAAGGAGTATCGGGTAAAACAAAAGCAATTGGAACAGTAAATCTACCAATTAAAATAGGGAATATCTCAATTAATCATACTTTTGTTGTAATGAACGATTTCGAATCAGACGTAAACGGAGTAATAGGATCAGATTTTTTTAACAAGTACAGATCAAATATCGATTATAAAATTATAAATTTACTTTAAGTAATGATGTATCAACGTCCATTCCATTATTAGCAAACGAAGATTTATATACAATAATCCCACCACGATGCGAGATTATCAAATATTTTACAGTAAATTGCAAAGAGGAATGTGTAATAAGATCACAAGAATTGTGCGAAGGTGTATTTTAGCAAACGTAATTGTAAAGCCAGTTAAAATTTTATACCAGTAAAGTTATTGAATACGAACGACACTGAAATTAAGTTACGAAATTTTAAACCTACCATCGAACGACTTTCAGATTACAAGATAGTTAAATTTGAAGAGTCAAAATTCTCAGTTGAACGTATTGATAAATTATTAAAAGACATTAACGTCGAAGGTTTAAATAGCGAAGAACAAACCACCATTCATAAGATTTCTGCTAAGTTTGCAGACGTATTTTATGTCGACAATGACCTACTAACCGAGTCAAACATAAGTAAGCAGCATATTCAGTTACAAACAGATGCTACAGCAACGACGTTAAACCATATAGGTTACCATATTCACAGAAAAATGATATAGGAAAGCAAGTAGATAAAATGTTACATGACGGGATAATAGAACCGCACAGAGTGCTTGGTCGTCACCACTACTAATAGTACCGAAAAAACCGGATAGTTTAGGAAACAAAAAATGGCGCGTAGTTATTGATTATAGACAATTAAACACTAAATTGCAAGATGACAAATTTCCGCTACCAAGTATCGAGTCAATTTTAGATTCGTTAGGAGGTGCGATATATTTTTCACGTTTAGATTTATATCAAAGTTATTATCAGATAGGATTACAAGAACAGTCCAGACCGTGTACGGCATTTAGTACAGACAAAGGACAATTTCAAATGACTAGGTTACCGATGGGGTTAAAAGTAAGCCCGAGTATTTTTGCACGACGATGACAGTAGCTTTATCAGGATTAAATTACGAAATTGTTTTACATATTTGGATGATTTAATTGTATTCGGAGATAGTTTAGAAAAGCACAATACAAATTTAGTAAAAGTACTCAATAGGTTAAGAAAAGTCAACTTAAAATTAAATCCAAAAAGTGTGAATTTTAAAGAAGGAAATTTTATATTTAGGCACGTTATAACGGCACAAGGTGTACAACCAGATCCAGAAAAATTGCAGTCATGCAAAATTATCCAACACCACTTAACGCAAACGACGTTAAAAGGTTTGTAGCATTTGCCAATTACTATAGAAAATTTATTCCAAAATTCGCTGAAATAACAGCACCGTTAAACAAATTGTCTAGGAAAGGTGTAACATTCCAATGGACCAATGAATGTCAAGCAGCATTCGAACTGTTAAAAACAACTTTAACAAACCCACCAATATTACAATACCCAGATTTTTCAGATAATAGTACATTCATCTTACGCACGGACGCATCAGGTTACGCGTTAGGAGCAATTTTGTCGAATAGCGACGACAAGCCAGTAGCTTACGCAAGTAGAGCACTTAACAAAGCCGAAATAAATTATTGTACAATAGAAAAAGAGTTATTAGCTATAGTTTGGGCAGTGAAAAATTTAGACCATACTTATTTGGCAAAAAATTTCAAATTTTAACGGATCATAGACCGTTAGTATACTTATTTGGTATGAGTAATCCATCTAGTCGATTAACAAAATTTAGGTTAACATTAGAAGAATATGATTTTACAATAACGTATATTAGGGTACAGAAAACGTGACAGCGGACGCTTTATCTAGAATTATTATAGATTCAGATTATTTAAAGAATATGAAACGAAGCGGTTCACGAAAAAGTATATGTAACAACAAGAGCCCAAAGTAGAAAATTAGGCGACTCTCAAGTCGAATCAAAAGCATCAAATGATGATGGGACTGATCACCCCAACATTGTTGAACTTTTGAAGCATCCGAAGGATGCAACAGAATTACGATTTGTATCAGAGGAGGAGTTTAACAGAATCATTAAATCCAATAAAGGATATAATTTTGTTTGCATGCATGAATTATCAATTTATGATAGGAGTAAAATATAATTTATTTGAAGCAAGGATCTCGATCAGCGTCAGCCTTGAAGCGTCGTTGAGAGACCTGCAATTTCTTCGTAGAGAATTTACAATTCGAATTTATTATTATAAAAACGAAGAATCAAGTCATTTTTAGATAACTGTAAAGCCGGCCGCAATTTACTCAAAAAATGACATACAATTAGTGTGATTAGGGAAGTCACTAATATTAAAAACTCAGAAACGCAAAGATTAATCATTAATGATTTTCATTTATTGCCTACGGAGGTCACGCGGGCATCAATAGAACATACAATAACATAAAGCGATACTATTTTTGGTCAAGTATGCGAAAGGATGTAGAAACATTTATTAAAAATGTGACGAATGTCAAAGACATAAACATTCAAATATTAGCAAACAGCCGATGATAATTACAACCACAGCTTCCAAGCTTTAAAAAGTTTTTAGACTTAGTTGGACCATTGCAACCAGATGCAAATGGAAACAGGTATATTTTGACACTACAGTGTGATTTAAGTAAATTTGTAGAAGCATATCCATTACCAAACAAAGAGACTGAAAGTGTAACTAGAGCGTTTGTCGAGAATTTTATTTTACGATACGGCATCCCACGCGAAATTTTAACGGATAAAGGTTCAGAGTTCATGTCGGAGATTTTTAAGGAAATGTGCAAATTATTAAATATAAAACAATTAAATTCTACAGCGTATCATCATGAAACTATCGGTGCGCTCGAAAACTCACATAAAAATTTAGCAGCATATTTAAGGATCCAATGTCCGCAGTATTCAAATAATTGGAGCAGTTGGATACCTTATTGGTGTTTTGCATACAATAATTCAGTGCATACTGAAACTAAATATACCCCACACGAATTAGTATTTGGGAAAATTAATCAAATACCGTCAAACGTGGTAAACTCAGTAGACCCACTTTATAATTTTGATAATTATCCAGCAGAACTTAAGTATAGATTGCAAGTCGCTGCAAATGAAGCGAGATATAATTTGTCACAATCCAAAAGTAAAAGAAAGTAAGTTGATATTCAAAACAAATGTTAATTAAAATTTGTAGTCAAATTTATTAACAATTATGTTATTCTTTGTTTAGATTAAGATTGGTTGAACTTATTAGATAGGGATTTTTAAATTAGGTTTGGAATAAATTATGAGTAAATTTAGGCGATTAAAATTTTCCAATTGACACTATTTAAGTAAATGAAATTACACAGATTTAAGGATTAAACTGACAGTTAGGTTAAAATAGTTTTAGGTACAAATTTCGGGGTTACAAATAAAGAAATCTCACAATACAAAAATTAAAATGAATTTTCAAATAGATAAATAATGAATATAAAATTTATAACAAATTAATATTTTTTCAAAATTCTTTTTGAAATTTTAAATTGAATTTTTAATGAATATGTTGAATTTTAAAATCTTGATTTATATAATTTTAAACTTTGAATTTTCGATCCTGTTTATTTTAAATTAAAAAAAATGAATGTTTGTGTATTTTAATTAGAACAAAAATTTGAAGAAATTAAAAGAATAAAATTTGAGGAAAAAGTAAAATTTGGAAGAAAGTTAAAAATTATTAAAAAATAAATTTGAGATTTGAAAAAATTTAAAGAAAAGGTAAAAATAAAAAAAAAATTTTATCACTTTGAAAATAAATAAAAGTAAGAAAATAGGTAAGGAAATTTAGATTGAAAAAATTAAATTTAGAGAAAAAATCAAATGAAAGAAATTGACGTTGAAGACAAACTTTAGATGGTTAAAATAGAAACAAGAAAATTCAATTAAAATTAAGAAAAGAAATTTAAAATCATAAAAATTTAAACAGAAATTCACTAAAAAAGTTAAAAAAGCTAGAGTACTTATATTAGGTTTAAAATTCACAAAGTTTAAAAATAGATTTAAAAAAATTGCAAAATTAAATTTAAAAATAAAGAACAGAGTAGGTTGAAAAAATCAACTAACTTTACAGAATGATAAAAAAATTAAAATTGGAATTATTAAAATCTTATGGAACAGTTAGAAACAATTTAGATTAAAAAAAATAGTTAAGAAAAATTTATAATTGAAAAAAATAATAGAGATGTAAAATTTAGAAAAATTAAACCAAGAATTGACTATAAAAAAGGAAAGGAATGAAAATTGAAAATTATAAAAAAAATTTAAAGAATATACAAAAATTCGAAGATTGAAAAAAATCAGATGAATAAATACAAGAAATTACCAAAAAAAAAGTAACTAAATTTATAAAAATTACTTAATACAAGTGAAAATGGTATACAACTCGGCATATAAAACTTAACGAAGATTAAAAGGATTTCAAAGAAAATTTATAAAAAGAAATTGAAGACAAAAAAGTTTAAATAAAAAAAGGTTAAAAAACAGGCAAGAACAAAAATTTGAAGAATGAATTGAAAAAAATTGGTCAAAAAAAAAAATTAACAAAACATTTAAACTTGGAAATTATGAAAAGGCAAATCATTTCAAGAAATATCAATTTAGAAAATTACATTAATAAAGAAACAAAAGAGAATTAATACAATTTAAATAGGCAACAATTAATTTCGGTGGAATGTTAAATTGTAACAATAAATTGTTAGGAAAATTAAGGTGAATTAGGAACCAAAATGTAATTAAAAGGCAAACAATTTCAAAATTCAAAAAAGTTAAGAATTTGAATTAAGGTAAAAAAATTATTTAATTTTACAAAATTGTATTAAAGGAATGAATTTTGTTGATATTGTTTAAATTTAATTTTTTTTTCAATTATAATAAAGTGCGTAAACACTTTAAATGTAACCGAAATTATTAAAACTTATTATTATTATAACGAATTGTCATTGTAAATGAAATTATTTGGTGTATTACCTGGCATTTAATTATTGAAATTGTAAATTATTCCCCAAAAATTTAAAGGATAACCCCTAAATCATGAAGGGGCAATTTCTATTAAAAAGAATTACATAATGTTTTCAGATTAATCAAGTTAATAAACCAATTAAATGAATGGCTGAAGAATTCTGAATTTAATCGTTTAATGGTTTGATTAAATTATTAATATAAATATTAAAAACGATAAGTGAAAAAAAAGTATTTAAGAATTTTATTAAGAAAAGATGTTAATAATGGAATTGAAAATTAAATCATTTGTAAAATGGAAAGGTTGATTATATCAATGGTTTTCAAAATTTAATCGTTTAATTTAAGGGCAAAAAAATTTTTTTTGGTATTACAAAATGATGTCATGAAATGAGGTCATGCTCAATTTTTTTGCATGTTTTGTCTTGGTTAACAATTTAAAGGCTTTATATAACTAATCCGTTAATTTATTTGATTGAACAATTGAGAAATTTCGCAAAATGAAGATTTTGCTGAGACTATTGAAAATAAATTTTCATTATGAATATCAAAAATTATTAATTTGGGGGACAATTAGTTTGTAGAAGTTAATTTGTATTCTTTATTATGGGCCTTAAATTGGGTAATTTGTTTAAATGGAATTCAATATAAGGTTTTAATTTTTAAAAATTCCAATATATAAATTTGATAGAGAAAAACTTGACAAAAAATTGTTTAACATTCTTAAAAAAAATAATTAATTTGGCTATTTAATTTTCAATTGATTTAAATTGATTTATATGAAATATTAAATAACAGGAAATATTATATTTTGACATTTAATCGTGAAAAAAAAATTTAATTTCACTTTTAACCAAAAAACCATAAATTGCATTTAAAATGTTCTTTGGTCAAGGGTATTGAACATTAATATTAATTCATCTGAAGTTAATTTTCCTGATTTATTTTAATTTTGCATTTAAAAAATTTGTTAATAAAAAATCGCCAAATTTCCAACAAATTAATTCTGTTATTCTATTAAAAGTGATTATCAAAATAATGATTTGTGGAATTTTTTAAATACATAAATATTAAATAAAATTTCTGAAATGTAGCATACGCAATTATAAAGTGTTTTTTAACAAAATGTATTTAACTTTAAAGGTCAGTAATTTATATTGCCTGTAATGTTTGAAATCTAGGTTGACCAAAATAGACTTGTAATGGATTAATAATCATTTATTTTCTATGTTTCAAATTCAAGAATATTTTTTTTGTTTCTAGATAACAAATTTCAAATTTAACCTTTTTTATATTGTAATTTTGTCATTTTCCTATTTTTAATTAAGTCCTCTAACCTTAAACACAAATTATTGTTAATTTTCATACATTTTAGCTTTTCTAGGGTACATTTTGTTATCAATGGGCATTTCAAAATTTAAGTTAATTTTCCATAATTGTGTCTAACATCTTTTTTACTTGACCAATTTAACTTTCCAAATGGAATTAACCTTTTTTCTAGTTCTAACACTAAATTAATGCCATAATTTGTTTTTGTTTCATTTAACTCCTAATGAAAATTTAAGAAAATTTGCCTGCAACTACCTATTTGAAGTTGTCTTACCTCTTTCTATTTCGTTCTTTTTTTATACTGTTACAATTAATTGGAATTTTCCAACCCTTTTAATCTTTCCGGATAAACCTGCCCTAATTCTTCCCATTGCAACTTTAAATCTTCCCTAACTTAAGACGATTAATACCGTTCATTTAGTCTCCAACATTGTTAATAATCCTCTTTTTCTTTATTGCTTTTTAATTCTTTTCCCAAGTTTCGTTTTTCTATTTTTTTTTGCCTATTTAAATATTAATTTGTTCATGTCCTCTATACTTAAATATTTCCAAACTTTTGTAATAATTAGTTGCCCAACTGTTGCTTTCAATTATTTTATTTTCTGTTATTTTAGGTGCTACCTGTATCTTTCCATTTTTTTTTGAGTTTTTAATCATTTACGCATTTTTCGTCGGTTCCCCTTTTTGTTTCAATTTATCCTTACCATTAAAATTGTTTATCCGAGCAATTGTTCCTTTCAAAATTAAATTTTAAACATTAGATCCATTTATTTTCTGATTTTACTCAAAAACATTATTCTTTTATAACTTTTGGAAAGCTCATTTCCTATTTCTGCTAACATTAACCCCCCTTTCTTGTATAAATCCCAAAATAAGTTTACATTTCCGCTCCATAATTTAATTCCGATATTTTCCATATCTATTCAACTATTTGTAATTTTTTGTTACCATATTTGTACCTTTAAATTTATCTTACTTTGCCGTAATGGTATTGTGTTTCCACTTCATTCTTAACTTTTTTTTCTTTTGTGCTTTCACATCGTCTAAACCCTATGTTTAGCAATCTTTTCTGTCTTTGCAGAGTTTCCTACTTTTCCAATTCCGATTGTGAATTATCCCTTCCCTGGTTTCCCTATCTTCTTCTCCATTTTATCTTAATTTCTTTCCCACATTTATTTTAGTTCATTTAAATTTGTTCCCAAATTTTATCTTGCCATTTATTCTATTTTACTTTCAAACTTTCACGTAGCTTTAATTTGTTGCACCTAATTTAACTTCTTTCCCCTTATCTCTGTTTTTTTTTTGCCTTTTTTATTATTACATTTCATTTAGTTAATTTTTCTTTTATTTCCCCTATGCCCAATTTCCCTTGAATTTCCCTTTTTCCCTTATTTTATGTTTCCTTTTATTACTTTATACTTTTTAACCATTAATTTTTTATTCAATTTTTAACCATTCATTTGGCGTCTACCTTTTCTTTCTTTGCTATTGCTTCCCTATCCTCACTAACTTTTCTGTGTTCCAAATGTCTTTCCCATTTTTTTTCCTTTTCCTTTTCTTTTAATATTTTGCCCTTTCCCACCTTATGTTATATCTTTCCATTCTGTTTCTTTTTTTTTGCCTTTAAACATTATTATCCTTTATTCTTACTTTCATCGTTGGAAGTTTTACGTCTGGTTTCAATTTCAGCTTTTCCGTCTTCTTATTTCAGCCTTTAATCTATTAACCTTTCTCTCTAGTTAAATTCTTTCTTTTTCTAAAATTGTTTCTGTTTTCGCCTTTCTTTCTTTAAATTATTTTTAATCTTTTTTTTTTCTTTTTGCTTTTTTAAATTTCTTATTTCCCTTTTCCCTTTTAACAAAACCCCCTTTTAAATTTTTTTCCCCAATTTTTTTGTTTATTTTCCCCCTTTTTTAAATTTGTTTATTTTTTTTTCGTATGTTCACACCATTCACAAAAATCTATCAAGATCAGATTGAAGTAATAAATGATCATTAGGTGAATAAATAGACATAAGTATTTTAATATCATCTGCAAACAAAAGAAACTTTGAAAACTTAAAAGTCAATTTAATATCATTTATGAACAATACAAATAAGATTGGACCAAGGTGAGAACCTTGTGGAACACTTGGTTTAACTACAATTTCTTTTGATATAAAATTTGGGATTTTAACAAACTGACTTCTCCCAATAAGGTAGTTAGATATCCAACCAAGCAAAAATTCTCCAATGTCAATTGTTGCAAGTGTAGTCAAAACTAGTCTATGGCTGACAGTATCAAACGTCTTTCTAAAATCACCATAAATACAATCAACTTGATGACCTCTTTCAAAAGTAGTAGTAATAAATTTACAAACAACAATAAGTTGGTTGTGGTAGAGCGTCCAACACAGAAACCATGTTATTAATCAATAATTAAATTTCTAAATGTAAAGGCCAGGTTATCTGAGATAAAACTTCAAAAATTTTTGGTATACAACTAATTAACGAAATAGGCCTATAATTAGAAATATTAGACTTATCACCTGATTTATGAACTGGAGTAACAAAACTAGCTTTCCACACTGGAAACATGCCTTTACTTACGGACAGATTAGATAATATGAATAAGGATTTTGAGATAGTACAAACACAATTTTTCAAAAATATAGGTGAAACTTCATCAGAACCAGGAGATATATTTACATCAATATTGTTTATTTTTGAGTAAATGTCTGCTAAATCAATATTAAAATGTGAAACATTGATATAAGATGAATTATTGTTTATAGTAGACATATTATGTCCACTAGTACTAACATAAATAGGTTGCAAATAAATCAGCAATCTCATTGCCTTTACAAGCAACCTCATTATTATAAAACTACGATTTGGAATTCCATAATCATCCCTTAGTCTACTAGCGAAACTCCAAAATTGTTTACATTGTCAGAAATGGAGTTCTCAATGTTACATACATAATTCCTATAACAATTGGTTGCTAATTTTTTGTCTATTCCTTAAATTAGAAAAATAAGGTAATTATGAACAGAGTTTGTAGACTTGTATATCTTGTGGGTCATTATGCTTTTAAACATCCTGCATGTTGTATTATTTTCTGGTATTTTGATTGCCAAGCCAATTTTAAATGGGCGGCGAAATGCAGTGTAGGTGAGCTTACCCAATTTTGGAGGTCAAACAAAGATATTTTGAAGCCGAGTGAGACACAGTTTTCAACTGATTAAACTATCATAATGCACAGCTCTAATTCGAAGAATTCTTAAAAAAAACACGTTAGAATTAATTATCGGATACTGAGAACAACGTTATCGCCTATCTAATTATGGCATACATTTTACGTTAATGGATTCCGATAAGGAGTACTATAATTAAGTAGCGGAAGGGTTTAACAATACCCATCGAACTTATATAACAGATAAACAAATTAACAAAGGAAAGGCCTATTTTAAATTTACGGAATTAATTTTTGTTGTACAAGAAAAAGGAGTTTGTGGTAAGGAATTTATAGACGGCGTATATATTAGTGATTATGTCTTAGCGATTCTATTTAACAGTAGAGATGGACTTTAGAGAAAAGGATAATTAATCAGGCTGACAAATAGGGTAATTAATTTATGCGGCAACTAAACGTAACAAGATCCCAACTAAGAGGGAAGCAGGAAAGACAGATGAAGCATTCAAACTAATTAGAATCAATTTTAAGGATATTAAACCATATAGCAAAAATATAAGGGTCGCGGGAAGAAACGTCATTATAGAAAATGTAGAGAAAGTGGATACATGGTATGAATGTATAGGAAATTTATATGCAGGAGAGGAACTAACAGCATCAGAAGAGGAATCAAACATTGAAAATTATGACATGAGATATCTTATACTTAGAGATGAATTTGAATTAGTATTAAAGGGTTTGAAAATGGTAAGGCACCGGGAACAGAAAAATGCTAGCAGAAACTCTTATAACTGCTGGACTAGCAGTAACAGATCGCTCTTCCAACTTGTAAGCTAAATGTATGAGATATGTGAGATATCCAAAGATTTCAAACGTAACATCATAGTAACTATATCAAAAATGAAAGGCGCGGATAGATGTTAAAATTTTGAACAATAAGTTTGACAGCACACGTGTCAAAAATATTAACTAGAATTGTACAAAGACGAATGGAAAAACGAGCTGAAAAATACTAGGAGAAGATCAATTTGGGTTTAGCGAAACAGGAGAACACAGGAGGCTATTTTAACTTTGAAAGTGATAATGGAGAAAATAAAGCAAAAATGTGTATATAGGGTTTGTAAATCTGGAAAAAACATTCGACAATGTAAAATCACAAAAAAAAAGTTCAAAATACTAAAACAAATTGGAATGAGTTATAGGGATAGATGAATAGTACATAGTTTATACAAAGAGCAAACAGCAGTAATAGAACTAGAGCAGGAACATAGAGAAGTAAACATTAGAGAAGGGGTGAGACAGAAATATGCCCTTGTTACATGCCAAAATTGGCAATGTAAATTGTTAAATAAGTGACTGAATTCCCGCCATTATTTCAGTTGCGTTAGCGCAAAGGAATGCTCAGGCGCGTAGTAAGTGGCGCGAGTGCGCGAAACGACACGACATTATTAGTCACGAGAGGTCGAACGGTAACGTTTACCTGTGTCGTGTTTTTGTTTTTTAGGATGTAGTGTTACGTGCCAAAGTGGCATTTTAACATTGTTTTTAGGTTAAGTTTTGATGTACGGAAGTTTCGCGCCATAATTTCAAAAGACGCACTGCGCGGGAATTTTAAATATACTAGGTGTGTACTTCCGTACGTCATAGTAGTGCATTTGCGATCGCACGACACTAGAGGGGTAGGCGAATAACTTCGGCGGATGGGAAAAAGACAAGGAGTGGGGACAAAGTGGGGAGAGGTTTTTTTGGGGACGCTCTGAAACGTGGCTTTTTGCCTTGGTTCGTCGCGTGAAGTGGCCGCTTTGAGGTATCGTATCTTAGCTTTACCTATGTAGAGTTCCCTTGCTTGCTTATCTTTTGTTTGTCGTACCTTATACCTTTTTTCCGTCATTCTCTGCATAGGTAGGTAATCAGCAACCTTCGGCAAACTGGACTCCACGACCCTGATGACCATGCCCCGCTAGCAGCTCCGGAGGAATCACCATCTTTAGTCCCTCCGGGATGTAGCCGAATATTTTATGTGAGTAATTTGTTTGTTAAAATTATTCGCTTTTATCTTTTATTGTTTAATTTTTATATTTCCGTTTATTACGCAATATAATTTAGGGCAATGATGACATCATGGTAGTTGGCCACGCGAAACCTGTAAAAGGGGTTCGCGCTGCCCTCCGCTAGAGGCGTCACTCGCTTTATTCATTGCGCTTGCGCGATGTATCTTATGAACTTTGGTAACTGTATTACCGACTTTTAAGAACTATCTATCACCATATAAATGTATCACCATCTAAAGTGTAATACTTTGTAAACTGTTTTATCGACCATATAAATATATCACCAAGTAAAGTGTAATATGAATGGCGCCTTTAATGTGTGAGGTTAGGGTACATTTACCTTAATTAGATACCTTTAAACACAGTTTATTACAAATTATCTATTAAAATACAACTTTTGTTTGTTTTATTAACCTTAGAAACCGTTTTTTGAAATTTGAATGCACTGTCTTCTATGTTACATTCTAAAAACTGCATTATTGACTTACCTATTCAATTAATAATATCTTAATTACCTTTACAAGAAAACCTTGTGGTTAAACTTTCTGATTTATAGTTAATATTGCATATATATCGTGTTTCAAATAGAAATCCGAGATGAATGTTTCACATTTAAAATCGCTTGAGTTAATTTACAAAATTGAGTGTAGGAATATTATTTCTGCATCAAACCAAAACGATAGGAGATCGCAGCTTAGAGCAATTTTGGCCCAGGAAATGAAGGGCGTTGCTATCTCAAAGAAGATCGTTTCGGATTGGCCTCACAATGTATCGGAAATAAGATTGTCTTTGGACGATATATCTGGTATAATAAATAGAACAGATCCTCGTCCCAGTGATACTGACTTAGGGCGTTTAGGTTCCAGAATAATGCATGTCAAACAGCGTATCGAATTATTATCTTTATATGACGATGAGCAAGCGACCCAAGCTAAACAAAGTTTGTTGTCCGAAATATTATTACTTGAAGGAATTGTTTTTGACAAACTCAATCCAAATGCGGACGTAGATATATCGTTACCCTTTTCAAATCTCTACTTGCTTTACCCAAACCTGTAGGAAAATCTATACCTGTATACAAATGGGGTCTCACTTTTCAAGGGTTTGATCGCAGATCCCTTTATCGTCTTTTCTTGACCGGATTATGATTTCAAAATCTCTCGCGGGTGTACAGACCAGGACTTATTTGTCTCAGCAGGTGACTTGTTCTCAGACTCTGCGTTTATATGGTACAGAAACATACGAGACCAAATTTCTACCTGGGAGGAGTTAGTTGCGTGCCTAAACGAGACTTCCTACCTCATGGTTACATTACCGACCTTTGGAACGAAATCAAATCGAACCCAAGGTCCTGACGAAAATGTTGTTTCTTTCATTACCTCATTAGAAGCTTTATATAGCAGACTCGACAAAAACCCTCAGAATCCGAAATTATCGATCAGTTACTTAGAAATTTAAACCCGTATTTCTCTGAACGTTTGGCATTACAGCAAATCGCTCGTTAGCCCACTTTAAAGACCTATGTCGTTCTCTCCAGGAAGTGAAGTTAAGAATTGACAAATACCGCCCGCCCCAGAGAAACAGTCTGGCCTTTTAGAATCGATTTAGCTTGCCAAGCTCGAGCTTCCCATAAAGTATCTACCCTTAACGTTCCTTCTGCCGTAACTAATAACTCACTTACCTGTTGGAACTGTAAGAGAAGTGGACATAACTATAATGTCTGCACATACCCCAGAAATATTTTTGTTATGGTTGTGGCGCTCAAATATCTACAAATCTCCTCTATCTCCTTTTCTAACCAATAGTTTGATACATAGAGGCCGTCTAGGTTTTCGAATTGTAAAATGTACAAGTTTGCCTCTATATTTAAAGTCTTTGATTCCATCGACAACCAGATCCATTCCTTCGTGTAATTCTTGCAGCTTGTGACAATCTTTTAATCGCAGCTTTCCCACTATATCCTGCATACGTATCTTGTTAGCTTGATCGACTTCTTCTTGTCGGTATAGGAGGAAATTCTTATTCTCCCACAGACTGTTGGTAGTTGCATATCCACCACTTTTGGGAATATATGGTTGTTATAGGTTGTAAGACCCTCGGTTTTAAATGATCCAAAAGATTCTTTACTAGGCAAATATACAATGTTTAGCGCAATCTCTTTGCGTGTCGTATACGCAAAGATTACAAAACCCGCATTCCTTAGTTCGTCTTTGTTATCTGCCATTTCGATAAATACGTTTTTAGAATAACCTTTTAAAAAATATACGGATTTAGTACCATCCTTTTCCGCAAGGACGCCTACATAACTAAAAGAGTCTTTTTTACTAACCACAAATGCATACAACTTGTAGAAACCAGATGTATCTAAGTCAGTCCATCGGCACATAAAATAATCTTTTAATTCTTCCTCATTTTCTCTAATAAGATGTTCTTTGTCTAACACATCTTTGTATTGATCGCGTATTGTCGCAGTGTTTTCCATGCAGTCCAATTTTCGCCTTTTGCATCCATTTCCTCTAATTCCAGTTGTCTTTTCCTTCCACTTACAGCGTATGGTATACATAATGGAGCAATTTCCTTTAGCGTAAACGGATCGAGTTTACTATCAATATTTATGCGTTGTCGACAACCTCTGGACGAATGTTAGGCGTATCTATCAATCCCAATTCGAAATTACTATTTCTTTTGGAATTGTAGAATATGGTGTTGTAGATTGTGTAAAATATGTACTACCTGCTTTAATGTAGCACTTGTGTAAGATTTTATTTTATCTTGGCTATCTTCCTCTACTATCTCCAAATAATTTACAGGTAAATAGTTAAAACTAAAAGCCAAAAGCACATACTTTATCAATTTATCCCTTTCCTCTAGTTTTTCGGACAACTTAATTTGCAAGCCCGTCAATTTCTTTCTTCTAACGCATAACGCCGTAAGCAGAATACAACTCAACGCAATAGAAACGGAGTCAATCATAGGCAACGAGACGAAACAGAAATAAGAGAAGATCCAAAAGAAATAGACACCATACATTCAACAAAGAACGAAGAGCCAAAAACCGCAGCTAAAATCTTAAACAGGCGATAGATATAAAACCAAATCAATGTATAATTACCGAAGTTTTAACCAACCCCAATCTCGTAAAATATACGAAAATAGACAATAAGAAAATATACCAAATCCAAATAACCAAGGACGATAACGAGGAACAAATAATTAAAATTCTAAAAGAATATACTCCGAGAAAAACGATTTTACTTATATTTCAACACCGAACATGTATACAAAAATTTTTGGAATTATATATTAAATTATTTAGTAACTCAGGCCCTGAATTTATTAGATGCACAAGAAAATTAATAACCTTAGACGACCCTGACGAGATAAACGACGTAATTAGAAATCAACACGAAGGCAAAACAAACCATCGTGGAATCAGTGAAACATTAAAGTAAGTTACAAGACGATACTACTTTATAGATATGAAAGAGTTAACCACAGATTTTATTAACCAATGCGATTTATGCCATAAAGCAAAATACGACAGAACACCCCCAAAAATACCCTTAATGTTAACCAAAACACTCGACAAACCTTTGGAAAAATTACACGTAGACACTCTAGTAGTAGATGCACAAAACTTTTTAACATTTGTAGACGCATTCACCAAAATAGGTCAAGCGATACCATCACTTCCAAAAATAGCATTGACGTAACCCAAGGATTCTTGCAATATTTTACATTTTATGACACGCCCGAAACAATAACTTTAGATAATGGCAGCGAATTCAGAAATGAAACGATACAAAACACCCTAGAACTCCATAAAATAAAAATTCATTTTATAACAGAAAACCACCCTGAATCAAACGGATTAATTGAAAGATACATCTAACCCTATTAGAGCAGATCAGATTATTAAGACTAACTTACAAGAAGAAGCACATCACCAATTAAATGTAAATGCGCACTAATAAACACAACAATACAATCCACTCATCAACCAATTTTACACCACTAGAATTAACATTAGGACATTCAGATCCCGCAACCTTTACGACATTTATTACAACAAAGAAGTATACCAACAGTATGCTAAAGACCATAAAGAGAAACTAAAATAACTTACGACAAGGTAAAAATAAATTAGATAACGACAAAGAACGTATTACCACAACCCGAATAAGAATATCGACGCAAATAAATTTTCAATAGGACAAACCGTGTACAGAAAAACTTCCAAAGTAAAAGACACAAAACGACACCTAGAAATTTAGGTCCGTTTAAAATCAAAAGAATATCAGACAAAAATATAGCCGTAGTAGACAACGGAAAAATAGTAAAGTATATTCATCTGGAAAACCTAAGACACCCTGTAATTTCAGATGGACAGCCATAACCCTTACCGTCAACCTCACGCCCAGGTAGAACGAACAAAGACATATTAGTTGAAGACATTAAAACAACTCCGGTATCCTACCGGTAAAATTGGAAAGTATGTAAAATATAATAGACTATTGGAAATTGCATACAAAATTCGATTTCATCAGATTCAATGCGATATTCACTCAAATAATATCAACCCTTACTGTAATCCAACAAATTTTAGCCACATTAGAAGATGCTGTAACCTTTACAAAATTAAATACACTACACTCTGGTATTGTAGAACCAACTGACTTATTAAAAGAATTATTAAGAATTATATCATTTATTACTAACAGTAAATTACTCCTCAAAGTAATAGAATCAAACATACTCATGTTTGAAAAAATAGCTATAGTGAAAGGCTATGTAAAGAATAACGAACTCATATTTTTAATAGAAATCTCCATAGTAGAAAGTAACGATTATAAATATTATCATTTCTTTGCTTTTCCCATGAAAATTACTAGCATGTATCAAGTTATCATCCCAAAAAAGAAATTCCTTTCCTTAAATGAACTCGGACATGGTTACACAAACGAAAAATGTAACGAAGTAACATCAAATCAATATCTATGCCAATCATTAACAACAACAACTATCCAAAAGACAGCCCTATGAAATACAATTATTAAGATTTTCAAATCATTACGACAACTGTGAAGCCAAACCAGTACAAATCACCAATATGAAAATTCAAAAGTTACAGAAAACAAATGTATTGCTGTATTTCCAACAAAAATAATAGCAACCGTCCACTGCAATCAAGCCAAGAACAATTTAGCATTAACTGAAAGCCAAGTAATCACTGTAAAGAAGATTGTTATCTAAAATTGAAAACGAAATCATTAGAGTATATCAAACCCTATAGTAAACAAGAAATTCGCAAATTTACCTAAATTCAAGATTACGCTACCGAAGACGACGAAAAATCAAAAACCCATGCAACTAGAATACCTAGACTTAGACGATTTCAACCACGCCATGAAACTAATGGACAATTACAAAAACACTTAAATGAGTTGAAAGTGCCAAAATTACACTATGACAACATAAGAGTTTGGACAATCTTATTAATCGTTTTATCATTTTACTAATTATGTATGTATTATGCAAAATGTATCTTAGATATAAGAATAAAGAAAGAAATTTTAGTCATAATGAAACAAAAGTAAATAAAGAAGTAGTAAATGTACCCTTAAGAACAATGAATTTTAAAATTAAGTAAAACCCTTAATTTTTCATTTACGTTGAGAGGGGTTACATATCCCCCAATCCATATATGTACAATTAAATAGAAGTTCATCATCATTTTGTTATCGATCTTACTTAAGGTCGGTTTGACGCAGCTCTAACTTCTTTTCTATTCTTGCTAATCTAAAAAGCTCTACATACCCTTCACAACCTAAATTTCTAATAATTTGACTAATATAGTTTGGTCTAGGTCTTCCTATATCCTTCTATCTTTTTCCTATCCAGCTGGCTCTACATAGATATTAGCAACCTGATGGTTGTTAAAGAACTCTAACATGTTTACATGATTACCATTTATAAGGAAATGAAATATAACCTGGTTATCCGCTTCAAAAGGAAAAGTGTTAAATTATATGTTATGGTAAGGCTTACAACGAATCGCTGCCAACCAGCCAGACCGCTACCTAATTGTGAGTTATGTCATGGTGACGTTTATTAAATTATGTTATGGTAAGGCTTAAGCAACGAAACGCTACCAACATGCCAGACCGCTACTCAACCGTGAGACATGTCATGGTGACGTTTATTAATTATGTTATGGTAAGGCTTAAGCAACGAAACGCTACCAACATGCCAGACCGCTAACCAATTGTGAGTAATGTCCTGGTGACATTTAGTTAACTGATTTTTATTTTTATTTTTGTATTGTTTTCGAACTTACTTAAAGTCGGTTTGATGCAGCTCTAAATTTTTTTCTATTCTGAGCTAGTCTAAAAAAGTCTACATACCCTTCACAACCTACATCTCTAATAATTTGACTAATATAGCTTTGCCTAGGCTTTCCTACTCTATTTTTATTTGGTAGTCTATAATCTAAGACTTTACTAAATAGTCCCTCATGTCTTAACTGGTGCCCTATCATTCTATCTCTCCTGACCTTCAATTGTTTCCATATACAGGGATCCTCACCTATCCTTCTATAAACTTCCTCGTTTGTTTCTCTATCTGTCCAACTAATCTTTAACATTCTCCTATAACACCAAGTTTCAAAAGCTTCTATCTTTTTCTTATCTACTTCTTTAATTGTCCAAGTCTCACTACCGTATAGTAGAACGCTCCATACGCGACTTTAAGAAACTTTTCTATTATCTAAACTAATACTATTAGCTATTAGTTTTTCTTTTTTAAAAACATTTTTCTAGCTTAAGCTATTCTAGCTACTATATCCCTTCTGCTACGTCCATCTTTTGTAATTATACTACCTAAATAGCAAAATTCATCCACCTCTTCTAACTCGGTATTACCTATTTTTAATTTTGGTTTAGAACTAGGCTGTAACTCACTTGTCATTATCTTTGTCTTTACTGAGTTAATTCTCATACTATAGTTACTCCGTAGTATCTCATCTAAAATATTTAAAAACTCTCCTAACTCTTTTCTAGACTCTGCTATAATGGCTATATCATCTGCAAAACGTAACATGTCTATTTTCTGTCCCTGTAGACTAATACCTATCTCTTTTCTCTCTCTAGCTAAGTTTAAAGCTTCCTCAATATAAACATTAAAAATCAAGGGAGACAATATACAACCCTGTCTAACACCATTTCTAATCTTAGCTTCCTTTTCTATTTCATCAAATCTAATTACTACGCTTTGGTTTTTATATAGACTGTAAATAATTTTTCTATCCCTATGAAAGATTCCTATTTTTTGCAGAACCCTGAACATAACAATCCAATTAACCCTATCAAATGCTTTATCTAAATCTACAAACGCGAAATAAGTCTTTTTATTTTTTTGTAACCTTTTTTCGATAATTACCTTAATCATTAGTATCGGTTCTCTAGTCCCTCTGTCTTTACGAAAACCATATTGGTCTTCGCCTAAATAATTCTCAGTCAAAGCTTCTACTCTATTTTTAATTATTATTGTTAGTATTTTGGAATCATGAGAAGTTAAACTAACCGTTCTAAAATTCTCACACCTATCAGCTCCTGACTTTTTTGGGATTGGAATAATAATATTTTTTTCGAAATCTATTGGAACCTCACCTGTGTCATATATTGATTTTACTAGTTCATATAATCTATCTAAAGTTTTCTGACTTGCTTATTTTATTAATTCTGCGGGAATATCGTCTATCCCTGGCGCTTTATTTATTTTAAGATTCCGAACAGCTCTATCAAATTCCTCTCTTAATATTGAGAACCCTATTTCTACATCCTCTTCTTGGTCGTTTTCTAACTCATCCATATCGTCTCCCTTATATAAATCTTCTAAATATCTTTTCCATCTATCTGCTACCTCAACTTTATTTATTGGAAGCTCATTATTCTCGTCTCTAATACCATTATATTTTTTCCTATTTTCCCCAAAAAACTTTTTAACTGCCCTGTAAGCCCTGTCTGTCTTACCTACTCTCAAATCATCTTGTATTCCCTTACAATTCTCCTACATCCATTTATTTCTAGCTTTTCTACACTCATGTACTATCTTATTTCTAACTGTATTATATTTTTGCTTACTTTCACTATCTACTTCTCTGAAAGGTTTAAGCTTTCTTCTATTCTCTATTAAATCTAATATCTCCTTTGTTACCCACGGTTTTCTCGCTTCTATTTTTCTTACCTATAGTCTGTGTTGCTGTATCATGTACCGTCAGTTTTATTTCTTTCCATCTATTTTCTACGTTCCCTCCTACAGCTATCTCTTTGCTCTTATTATCTAATACTTGTTTATATTCCTCTTTACCCTACTATCATTAAGCTTACCTAGATCCCATCCTCTCTTTTAACCTTTCTCAATTTTTTAATTTTAGTTTACACTTCATTTTAACTAAGTTATGATCGCTATCTATGTCAGCCCCTGGATAACTACGACAGTTTTTAACTTGGTTTCTAAATCTTTGTTTAACTAAAATATAATCTATTTGGTATCTAGCCCTATCACATGGCGCTTTCCAGGTATATCTTCTCCTAACATGTTGTTCGAATAAGGTGTTTACAGTTACTAATCTATGTTCCTGGCAAAACTCAACTAATCTTTCTCTTCTATCATTTCGTCTGCCATACCCAAATTTTCCTACCATTTTTCCCTCACTACCTTCTCCCACTGACGCATTAAAATCGCCCATAACTATTAAATTCTCATCTCCTTTTACTTTTCTCACTATACTATTTATATCCTCGTATACCTTTTCTACTTCCTCATCCTCGTACTGAGTTGTTGGCATGTAAACCTGAACTAAAACAGTGTCTGTGGGTTTTGTACTCAATCTAACCATAATTATTCTATTATTTCCTAGTTTAATTAAATTACAAGGCCAAACTTCGCATTTTGTACCAATAATAGTATTGATAATAATTCAGGTGTTTCTAAACCTTGCTTAGAACGTTTTAAATAGCATACAAATCATTAAAAGTTCGTGTAAATAACTTATTGTTCACAAATATCTCAGTTTTCAACTTGTTTCGTAAAGACACCGCGTAGTCACCAAGCATTTGTTCTGATTAGCATAAAATTCTGGGAAGATAAAAATTCCTCAGATTGAATTGTCGTTATAAATTATTTTCCTAATCTGCTCACTTCCACATTATTCTTCGAGCCAAGCGGACTGGTGAAAAGTCAAATGCATTAATTTATATTTGTTTTAAGCCAAAAACCCTCAGGTCAATAATGAAAATCTTGAAAACTATGACAGATAGGTATACGACAGTATTAAGGAAGACTAATCGAAAATAAATATAGAATCGAAAACTGATATTAGATATGTGATGTTTGGTTTTTGTTTATGTTTAATTAAAACACTATTAAAGTTACTAGGATTATATTTATACATAAATATCATAAAGTGCAATACGTATCGTGCTATTGGTATTGACGATACACGTGCTTACCGCATTTACGACAGGACGATTACTGATTGTGATAACACAACTAGTTCAATACAACAACAAGACATAAGTGTGGCGCTGATAATCACTTTATGTGACAAGATACAGGGTATTTTATTTAAAATAACAACGTTACCAGTATGTTTTAATAAAACTGGGAACGCTACATAGTAGAAAATATTTTAAATAGAGAGAGTATGTTCACTTACAGCGTTTATAATTCATTTTTATTGTTTTCATTTCATAAATTCCCCTATTTTCCGGCTAATTTTCTTTTTTGCTTTCCTATTTGATTTTTCAATTCTTACTTTTGCTTTTCTTTTATTTTGGTATCCCTTAATGTTTTTCTTTTTTCGTTTTCTAAGATTTTTTTAGTTTTAGTTCGGATTTCCATTATGTTTTTCATTTTTTTTCCATTTTTATCGTTATTTCTGATTTTTCCTTCTTTTCTTTTTGAATTTTTAATTTTCTAAAATTATTAATTTTGATTCTTATTTCTTTCTTTTAGTTTTTAAGTTTTTTTATTAATTTAAATTGTTGTCTAATATTTTTCTTGTCATTCCTTTCTTCCTCGTTTCTGATTATCCTAAACTTCTAATGAATTTGATATTTCGCTAATTTTTGAAATATTTTTACCAATGTTAACCTATTTCCCCTTTTCCGTGCCTAACCTCTATCTCTCCTACCTCCTTAACCTATTAAATCCTCCTATTCTTCACTTTACCTGTATTTAATACTTTTATCTTTTACCTCCTTTACGTACTAGATGGATTAATGGTTTACTTATTTTCTTTTTACGTTTAATTCTAATCTAACTATCCTTTTTTTCGAATAATTAAAAATTTCCTTCTTTTTCCTTAAATTACCCCAAATCTCCCCCTCCAATCCCCCTGCAAATTCCGCCTAACATTCTATCCTAATTCATTACCTAATTTTTTTCCCAACTTACCTTGTTTCCCTTTCTTCATCCATTCAAGGTCCCAATTATTCTGGATTTTGACCATTCCCGCCGATATTCCCGAATAGGATTTTGGAACCTTATATCAATATACAAATAACAAACTACGTTGATTTCTGTTTGATTATATATTTTACAAAAGCTAACTTACTATTCTGTTAGTTTATGTGCAACGATATAATGTTATTTTGAATATTGATATAAGACAGTCACAGTAATTATAAACAAAGATATGTATTAACGGCTGACCAGATCTTCTTGTGCATTCAAAAAGGTTACAACCACAATTCCCTATCTTTTGAATCCTTACACCAAGTTCATTTAAAGTCGAGCTATTTTATATTTCTTTAACACATCAGGTTATCGAAAGCTTGTCATAACCAAGATTTTTTAAAAATATCAAAATTCAAATGGAAAGATGCTTTGTTTTTCATCATCTAAATCCATAAATTAAATACCTTTTCTAATATAAACCTTGATCAATTAGTATGCGTACTACTTACCCAACTCGACCAGCATTGTCTATATTGTTTCCAAATAGTCAAACGCAGCATAATGTTTTATTAAAAGTATCAATTCAAACTTCAATTTTTTTCTAACTGAATTTACCTGCGTGCTACTTAATGTCGGAGGTAACTTAGAATGCAACATTTCAATTGAAATAACAACTTTTCCCATAAATTCTGGTCGATGTTTAGCAATATTTATAAGAGCTCCAATGGAAGCAAACACATTTGCACTACTAATATGCTGTGATCCATTAAACTTAATCTGTATCAAAATCTTACTACAAGAAATAAATAAATTCATTAATAAAAGAGTTCTATTTGTTTACTGTGCTTCTTCTTCTAGTTTTCTTCTGCGGACAACTTTTAATGTTAGTGGTATATTTTCCAATGAAAAATCATTGGGATTTTTTTCGTTAGGATCAGGATATGTCTGTAGTAAGACCACACACTTTAAGAACTTGACGGCACTAGTACGTACAGCATCATTTTCACTATCAATCAAATTAATAATTTCTGCTTTCATGTGTGATAATAGATTCCAACTCGTTTCCATTTCAGGTGTGATTGTTGGAGCTTTAGAAAACCAATTCAACATTCTTTTGTAAATCATTATAGTATGCCGTCTATTTAGAAATTGCAAAGCCGTTTTCATGGTAACTAGTTAAGTTTCAAACACATGTGTCAGTTAAAAGAAATTTAATGCAAATTTCTACAATTTTTTATATATTTTTACAATTTATATATTTATACAATTAAAAAATGACCGAGCATAATTCTGCAAGTGAGTCTTTTTATTTTATTCTAACACTAAAACTTTTGCTATAGATAACTTGGACAGAAGGCGTAATACTTCATCGGATGAACAATCTGACGCTAATGAAGACATTACATGTTGTATATGTCTGTGTATGTGGTCACAAAGGGGACCGCATCAAATATGTTTTTTAAATTGTAACCATTCCTTTGGTTTAAAGTGCATTAAAAAGTGGCTACGATGTAAAAGACGCAGTTTTTGCCCATTGTGTAAACAGCGTGCCACCATTCGAGATATAAGATTGGTGTACGTTAAAAGAAAATACAAAAGAAAACAACGTGAAAACGAGCCTTAGAGGTTTAACTCCATTACAAACTTCAAAATTTTTTATTTATATTTTTTTCGAATATTATTGTTTTAAATATAATAAAGTCATTTGTCATCGCTTTCTTATTACTGTTGCGAGCTACTACCCATCAAACACACAAGCACTGTAGCCTCTGCATAGTTTTCAGGATACGAGAATTCTAGCAATTAATTAAACACACAGCGTATTCTCAAGGATTCCAGAAATTACGGGAGCATGAGTCATTCTTGTAATCCAGAGTATATATAAAACCGCTAATGAATGCAAGAGTCAGTCATCAGTCTATTCTTGAATGTCTAATATAAATTATATCGTGTAAGTTATAGTAGTTTTGAGCTTTTAGAATGTATACATAAATGATATAAGCTGTGCCTAATGTACATGCAACTTGTAGTATACATAAATAAATAGAAGTGTATAAATAAATAATAGTGTTAGTGTTGGTAATGGACCTATGGTAAAGGAGTTAGTTTAAGAAGATATTAGTGCTTGTAAATTCATTAGTGTAATAGTGCTTCATTGTTAAGTGCACTGATAACATCTGTAAACAAGGCATATACTGTTAATTAGACTTGTGAACAGTGAGTAATAAAGACATTTATTATTACTTGTTTTGAATTAAAGAAACGCGGTTGTAGTAACCCGCTACATTACGATATTGTTATGCGAGCTACTATTAGGCAACCCGTCAAACACACAAGCGCTAGGGCCAAGTTGTTAATCAGAACATTCCAGAAATAAGAACCATGGAAAGAAGCGAGTCAATTCCGTCTAAATTTAAAGTAAAACCACCTATATTCGATGGTAAAACACCTTGGCCCACATATTTGAAACAATTTGAAGCTGCTGCAATAGCCAACGGTTGGTGCAACAAAGAGAAGGCTATCTCCTTAATAGTGGCCCCTACGGGGAGGCCCTTAACATCTTACAAACGATTCCCGATCACCAGCAGAATGATTACGGCCTCTTAACATCAAAGCTTGAGATGAGATATGGAGATGCTCACCTTCAACAGGTTTACCACGCACAGTTAAGAACCGCCGCAAAAGACAAGTGAAAGCCTGCAAGAATTGAAGCTGACATTGCCAGGTTAGTTAGATTGGCATACCCAACGGCACCAGATAGCTTCCTCGAACAACTTGCTGTTCAAACGTTTGTGGATGGCATTAAAGACAGTGAAATACAGCAAGCGCTAAGATTAGCACGGCCAAAAATGTTAGATGACGCACTAGCTCATGCGCTTGAATTTGAAGCAGCTAAGCAGACGTCATACAGGATGAGTCACAAAGTTCGGTCTGCATTAGAAGAACCTGAGCAATCGCAGAACAGCATAGATGAAATAATAAACCGTGTGTTTGAAAAGCGAAAAGCGGAAAGGCTGAAAAGATTACGACCGCGGAGATGGCGTCTGCGATGCTGGAGCTGCGGTGAAGTTGGTCATATGCAGAGACGCTATACTCAACCAAAAAAACAACCGGTTGCGCCAAAGCAGGTCAATGTAAGGTGGCGAACTTCGACAGCACAACGTAGTGCTCCGGAGATTATCATCCGTGCTGCATCGTCGATGGGGAGTCTGGACAGCATTTATATCGATGGAAGAATTAATGGTAGGAGTGTCCGATTACTCGTGGATACAGGAGCGACAAAAACTATTGTGAGACCAGATTTGTTTGGTCGTGGAAAAGTGCTACCTGTATTGGTGTGCCTCCGAACGGCAAGTGGTGAGAAGATTTGTACTCACCGAGAACTGCCGTTATGTTGACAATTGGGGACAAATTAATTAATCATCGAGTGTTGGTAGCCGAAATTACAGAAGAAGTTATCTTGGGAATGGATCTCATGAGAGAATATGGGTTTCATGTAAACATGAAAGAAAATGTGCTTCGGATAGATGATGATGAGATTCCATTTCAAGGTAGGAGTAACCAGACGATGCAAGTTCGAATGATTTGCGATATGAAAATACCCGAGAAGGCGGAAATGATAGTAAGGGACGCCCGGATGGTACGCCCAAGAAGGACAAGTATGCATGATGGAAGCAACTGAATCGGAAATGGGCCAGGAGGATTACTGATTGGAAGAACGCTGGTAAAGTTTCAAATATGGTACCGGTAAGGGTGCTGAACATTAATCCACATACGGTGACCCTGAAGAAAGACACGATTGTGGGAAGTTGCATTCCAGTATGCCATATTAAACGTTGTGTGGACGACACGAAAGATAAACCAGCCAACGGTTGCTCACAGAAATTGCTGGATATGTTAATACCTTCGTGTCAAGGATTAAACGGCGACCAACTGGGCAAGGTAAAAGAACTGGTCGGACGATATCGAGGTGTGTTTGCACTGGATGATAGTGAGAAAGGAAAGACGAATGTTGGGCAACACAAGATCAACACTGGAGATGCGCAACCGATAAGACAACACCTCAGGCGGCTTCCTTTGGCAAAACGTAAAGAAGCCGAGCAAATTATTACCGATATGGAAGAACAGGGAGTGATTGAACCCTCGAATAGTCCATGGGCATCCCGGTAGTGCTTGTCAAGAAAAGGACGGGTCGACAAGGTTTTGTGTAGACTACCGGCGGCTTAACAATGTGACAAAGAAAGACAGTTGTCCTTTGCCCAGAATTGATGACACCTTGGATACTCTATCCGGATCTAAATGGTTTTCGGCCTTGGACTTGAAAAGCGGATACTGGCAGGTAGGCTTGGAGGCAAACGATAAAGAAAAGACTGCCTTTACAATTGGAACTGGGTTATGGCAGTTCAAGGTCATGCCCTTTGGATTATGCAATGCACCTGCTACTTTTGAACGATTGATGGAGTCGATACTGCGTGGACTGTTTTGGAAGACTTGTCTGGTGTACCTAGACGACGTAATAGTGTTAGGCCGGTCTTTTGAAGAACACCTTAAGAACCTTTGAGGAGATATTCCAAAGATTACGGGGGGCAAACCTTACATTGAGCCCCAAGAAGTGTCTCCTGTTTGGAAATGAGGTGAAATACCTAGGACATGTCGTTTCGGAGACCGGAATAAGAGCTGATCCTGACAAAATAAAAACGGTACAGGAGTGGCCTACACCAGCAGATATACACCAACTACGAAGTTTTCTAGGATTGTGCACATATTACCAACGTTTTATACTGGGGTTTGCGAACATTGCCAAACCGTTAACGAAATTAACCGAAGATGGACAAGAATATGATTGGAATGACGACTGCCACAGAGCATTTGAACAACTGAAACGGCTACTAGTTACAGCACCAATTTTGAGTTATCCACGGATGGAGGGGAAATTTGTGTTGGATACCGATGTCAGTAACACAGCTATAGGAGGCGTTCTTTCTCAAGTGCAGGACGGACAAGAAAAAGTTATTGGGTATTTCAGCAAGGTCTTGTCGCGACCAGAAAGGAACTATTGTGCGACAAGAAGGGAGCTGTTGGCCGTCGTCAAATCCAGAGCACTTTTATAAGTACTTATACGGCCGTAAATTCCTGTTGCGAACAGACCATGCTGCACTGAAATGGTTATTGCAGTTTCGAAATCCTGAAGGGCAAGTGGCAAGGTGGATAGAGCGGCTGCAGGAATATGACTTTGATACAGAACATCGTGTAGGAACTAGCCATCGGAATGCAGACGCTCTATCAAGGAGACCTTGTCCGTGGACTGCAATCATTGCTCCAAGATGGAAGAGAAAATAAGTGTCATCCATAGAATGACGGTAACCGATGATACTTGGCAACCCGAAAGAATGCGAGAAGACCAGGAAAATGACGCCGAATTGGGACGTATTATTGAGTGGAAAAATAGAGGACAACGACTAGCTTGGGAAGAAATTAGTATTTTAAGTAGGAGCCTGAAGGCATACTGGGCACAGTGGGACTCCTTGATGATGGAAAATAGAATCTTGAAACGACGCCTGGAATTTGAAGATGGCACTGAGAGATTTCAAGTGATAGTGCCGAGAAGCAGAGTGCCGGAAGTGTTGCAGCACTTGCACGATGGTATTTCCGGAGGGCACTTTGGCGTGAAAAGAACTCTCGAGAGAGTGAGAGAAAGATTCTATTGGCTGAACTGCAAAGATGATGTGAAGGAGTGGTGCCGGAAATGTGAATTGTGTGCCTCTGCAAATGGCCCGGTCTCAAAACGGAAAGCCCCAATGAGACAGTATAACGTGGGAATCCTTTTGAGAGGGTAACCATTGATATAGCTGGTACGTTTCCTGAATCAGAGAAAGGAAATAAATACATCTTGGTTGTAATGGATTATTTTACCAAATGGCAAGGCATATGCTATACCTAACCAAGAAGCCGAGGCGGTTGCAGATGTACTAGTCAGGAGTTGTTTTGCCGTTTTGGAGTTCCGTTGGAATTACACTCCGATTAAGGTCGAAACTTGAATCGGCGTTGTTTCAAAACGTCTGCAAGCACGTTGGAATCAGGAAGACTAGAACCACGCCACTTCATCCCCAATCGGATGGAATGGTTGAAAGAATGAATAGGAATATAAACAAGTATTAGATAATAAGAGCAAAGAGATAGCTGTAGGAGGGAACGTAGAAAATAGATGGAAAGAAATAAAACTGACGGTACATGATACAGCAACACAGACTATAGGTAAGAAAAAATAGAAGCGAGAAAACCGTGGGTAACAAAGGAGATATTAGATTTAATAGAGAATAGAAGAAAGCTTAAACCTTTCAGAGAAGTAGATAGTGAAAGTAAGCAAAAATATAATACAGTTAGAAATAAGATAGTACATGAGTGTAGAAAAGCTAGAAATAAATGGATGTAGGAGAATTGTAAGGGAATACAAGATGATTTGAGAGTAGGTAAGACAGACAGGGCTTACAGGGCAGTTAAAAGTTTTTGGGAAAATAGGAAAAATATAATGGTATTAGAGACGAGAATAATGAGCTTCCAATAAATAAAGTTGAGGTAGCAGATAGATGGAAAAGATATTTAGAAGATTTATATAAGGGAGACGATATGGATGAGTTAGAAAACGACCAAGAAGAGGATGTAGAAATAGGGTTCTCAATATTAAGAGAGGAATTTGATAGAGCTGTTCGAATCTTAAAATAAATAAAGCGCCAGGATAGACGATATTCCAGAATTAATAAAATAAGCAAGTCAGAAAACTTTAGATAGATTATATGAACTAGTAAAATCAATATATGACACAGGTGAGGTTCCAATAGATTTCAAAAAATATTATTATTCCAATCCCAAAAAGTCAGGAGCTGATAGGTGTGAGAATTTTAGAACGGTTAGTTTAACTTCTCATGATTCCAAAATACTAACAATAATAATTAAAATAGAGTAGAAGCTTTGACTGAGAATTATTTAGGCGAAGACCAATATGGTTTTCGTAAAGACAGAGGGACTAGAGAACCGATACTAATGATTAAGGTAATTATCGAAAAAGGTTACAAAAATAAAAGACTCATTTCGCGTTTGTAGATTTAGATAAAGCATTTGATAGGGTTAATTGGATTGTTATGTTCAGGGTTCTGCAAAAAATAGGAATCTTTCATAGGGATAGAAAAATTATTTACAGTCTATATAAAAACCAAAGCGTAGTAATTAGATTTGATGAAATAGAAAAGGAAGCTAAGATTAGAAATGGTGTTAGACAGGGTTGTATATTGTCTCCCTTGATTTTTAATGTTTATATTGAGGAAGCTTTAAACTTAGCTAGAGAGAGAAAGGAGATAGGTATTAGTGTACAGGGACAGAAAATAGACATTTACGTTTTGCAGATGATATAGCCATTATAGCAGAGTCTAGAAAAGAGTTAGGAGAGTTTTTAAATATTTTAGATGAGATACTACGGAGTAACTATAGTATGAGAATTAACTCAGTAAAGACAAAGATAATGACAAGTGAGTTACAGCCTAGTTCTAATCCAAAATTAAAATAGGTAATACCGAGTTAGAAGAGGTGGATGAATTTTGCTATTTAGGTAGTATAATTACAAAAGATGGACGTAGCAGAAGGGATATAGTAGCTAGAATAGTTCAAGCTAGAAAAATGTTTTTAAAAAAGAAAAACTTACTAATAGCTAATAGTATTAGTTTAGATAATAGAAAAGTTTCTTAAAGTCGATCGTATGGAGCGTTCTACTATACGGTAGTGTAATGATTTCGTTTTCAATTTTAGATAACAATCTTCTTTACGAGTGATTACTTGGCTTCCAGTTAATGCTAAATAGTTCTTGGCTTGATTGCAGTGGACGGTTGCTATTATTTTTGTTGGAAATACAGCAATACATTTGTTTTCTGTAACTTTTTGAATTTTCATATTGGTGATTTGTACTGGTTTGGCTTCACAGTTGTCGTAATGATTTGAAAATCTTAATAATTGTATTTCGCATGAGGGCTGTCTTTTGGATAGTTGTTGTTGTTAATGATTGGCATAGATATTGATTTGATGTTACTTCGTTACATTTTTCGTTTGTGTAACCATGTCCGAGTTCATTTAAGGAAAGGAATTTCTTTTTGGGATGATAACTTGATACATGCTAGTAATTTTCATGGGAAAAGCAAAGAAATGATAATATTTATAATTGTTACTTTCTACTATGGGGATTTCTATTAAAAATATGAGTTCGTTATTCTTTACATAGCCTTTCACTATAGCTATTTTTCAAACATGAGTATGTTTGATTCTATTACTTTGAAGAGTAATTTACTGTTAGTAATAAATGATATAATTCTTAATAATTCTTTTAATAAGTCAGTTGGTTCTACAATACCAGAGTGTAGTGTATTTAATTTTGTAAAGGTTACAGCATCTTCTAATGTGGCTAAAATTTGTTGGATTACAGTAAGGGTTGATATTATTTGAGTGAATATCGCATTGAATCTGATGAAATCGAATTTTTGTACGAATTTCCAATAGTCTATTATATTTTACATACTTTCCAATTTTACCGGTAGGATACCGGAGTTGTTTTTAATGTCTTCAACTAATATGTCTTTGTTCGTTCTACCTGGGCGTAGGTTGACGGTAAGGGTTATGGCTGTCCATCTGAAATTACAGGGTGTCTTAGGTTTTCCAGATGAATATACTTTACTATTTTTCCGTTGTCTACTACGGCTATATTTTTGTCTGATATTCTTTTGATTTTAAACGGACCTAAATTTCTAGGTGTCGTTTTGTGTCTTTTACTTTGGAAGTTTTTCTCAACGGTTTGTCCTATTGAAAATTTATTTGCGTCGATATTCTTATTCCGGGTTGTGGTAATACGTTCTTTGTCGTTATCTAATTTATTTTTTACCTTGTCGTAAGTTATTTTTAGTTTCTCTTTATGGTCTTTAGCATACTGTTGGTATACTTCTTTGTTGTAATAAATGTCGTAAAGGTTGCGGGGATCTGAATGTCCTAATGTTAATTCTAGTGGTGTAAAATTGGTTGATGAGTGGATTGTATTGTTGTGGCGATTATGCGCGACATTTAATTGGTGATGTGCTTCTTCTTGTAAGTTAGTCTTAATAATCTGATCTGCTCTAATAGGGTTAGATGTATCTTTCAATTAATCTGTTTGATTCAGGGTGGTTTTCTGTTATAAAATGAATTTTTATTTTATGGAGTTCTAGGGTGTTTTGTATCGTTTCATTTCTGAATTCGCTGCCATTATCTAAAGTTATTGTTTGGGCGTGTCATAAAATGTAAAATATTGCAAGAATCCTTGGGTTACGTCAATGCTATTTTTGGAAGTGATGGTATCGCTTGACCTATTTTGGTGAATCGTCTACAAATGTTAAAAGTTTTGTGCATCTACTACTAGAGTGTCTACGTGTAATTTTTCCAAAGGTTTTTAGTGTTTTGGTTAACATTAAGGGTATTTTTGGGGTGTTCTGTCGTATTTTGCTTTATGGCATAAATCGCATTGGTTAATAAAATCTGTGGTTAACTCTTTCATATCTATAAAGTAGTATCGTCTTGTAACTTACTTTAATGTTTCACTGATTCCACGATGGTTTGTTTTGCCTTCGTGTTGATTTCTAATTACGTCGTTTATCTCGTCAGGGTCATCTAAGGTTATTAATTTTCTTGTGCATCTAATAAATTCAGGGCCTGAGTTACTAAATAATTTAATATATAATTCCAAAAATTTTTGTATACATGTTCGGTGTTGAAATATAAGTAAAATCGTTTTTCTCGGGAGTATATTCTTTTAGAATTTTAATTATTTGTTCCTCGTTATCGTCCTTGGTTATTTGGATTTGGTATATTTTCTTATTGTCTATTTTTATATTTTAAGATTGGGGTTGGTTAAAACTTCGGTAATTATACATTGATTTGGTTTTATATCTATCGCTGCTTTAAGATTTTAGCTGCGGTTTTTGGCTCTTCGTTCTTTGTCGAATGTATGGTGTCTATTTCTTTTGGATCTTCTCTTATTTCTGTTTACGTCTCGTTGCCTATGATTGACTCCGTTTCTATTGCGTTGAGTTGTATTCTGCTTACGGCGTTTGCGTTAGAAGAAAGAAATTGACGGCTTGCAAATTAAGTTGTCCGAAAAACTAGAGGAAAGGAAAAATTGATAAAGTATGTGCTTCGGCTTTTAGTTTTAACTATTTACCTGTAAATTATTTGGAGATAGTAGAGGAAGATAGCCAAGATAAAATAAAAATCTTACACAAGTGCTACATTAAAGCAGGTAGTACGTATTTTACACAATCTGCAACACCATATTCTACAATTCCAAAAGAAATAGTAATTTCGGAATTGGGATTGATAGATCGCCTAACATTCTCCAGAGGTTGGCGACAACGCATAAATATTGGTAGTAAACTCGATCCGTTTACGCTAAAGGAAATTGCTCCATTATGTATACCATACGCTGTAAGTGGAAGGAAAAGACAACTGGAATTAGAGGAAATGGATGCAAAAAGGCGAAAATTGGACTGCATGGAAAACACTGCGACAATCGCGATCAATACAAAGATGTGTTAGACAAAGAACATCTTATTAGAAAATGAGGAAGAATTAAAAGATTATTTTATGTGCCGATGGACTGACTTAGATACATCTGGTTTCTACAAGTTGTATGCATTTGTGGTTAGTAAAAAGACTCTTTTAGTTATGTAGGCGTCCTTATGAAAAGGATGGTACTAAATCCGTATATTTTTAAAAGGTTATTCTAAAACGTATTTATCGAAATGGCAGATAACAAAGACGAACTAAGGAATGCGGGTTTTGTAATCTTTATGATACGACACGCAAAGAGATTGCGCTAAACATTGTATATTTGCCTAGTAAAGAATCTTTTGGATCATTTAAAACCGAGGGTTTTACAACCTATAACAACCATATATTCCCAAAAGTGGTGGATATGCAACTACGCAACAGTCTGTGGGAGAATAAGAATTTCCTCCTATACCGACAAGAAGAAGTCGATCAAGCTAACAAGATACGTATGCAGGATATAGTGGGAAAGCTGCGATTAAAAGATTGTCACAAGCTGCAAGAATTACACGAAGGAATGGATCTGGTTGTCGATGGAATCAAAGACTTTAAATATAGAGGCAAACTACATTTTACAATTCGAAAACCTAGACGGCCTCTATGTATCAAACTATTGGTTAGAAAAGGAGATAGAGGAGATTTGTAGATATTTGAGCGCCACAACCATAACAAAAATATTTCTGGGGTATGTGCAGACATTATAGTTATGTCCACTTCTCTTACAGTTCCAACAGGTAAGTGAGTTATTAGTTACGGTAGAAGGAACGTTAAGGGTAGATACTTTATGGGAAGCTCGAGCTTGGCAAGCTAAATCGGATTCTAAAAGGCCAGACTGTTTCTCTGGGGGCGGGCGGTATTTGTCAATTCTTAACTTCACTTCCTGGAGAAACGACATAGGTCTTTAAAGTGGGCTAACGAAGAGATTTGCTGTAATGCCAAACGTTCAGAGAAATACGGGTTTAAATTTCTAAGTAACTGATCGATAATTTCGGATTCTGAGGGTTTTTTGTCGAGTCTGCTATATAAAGCTTCTAATGAGGTAATGAAAGAAACAACATTTTCGTCAGGACCTTGGGTTCGATTAGTATTTCGTTCCAAAGGTCGGTAATGTAACCATGAGGTAGGAAGTCTCGTTTAGGCACGCAACTAACTCCTCCCAGGTAGAAATTTGGTCTCGTATGTTTCTGTACCATATCAACGCAGAGTCTGAGAACAAGTCACCTGCTGAGACAAATAAGTCCTGGTCTGTACACCAGAGATTTTGAAATCATTAATCCGGTCAAGAAAAACGATAAAGGGATCTGCGATCAAACCCTTGAAAAGTGAGACCCCATTTGTATACAGGTATAGATTTTCCTACAGGTTTGGGTAAAGCAAGTACGAGATTTGAAAAGGGTAACGATATATCTACGTCCGCATTTGGATTGAGTTTGTCAAAAACAATTCCTTCAAGTAATAATATTTCGGACAACAAACTTTGTTTAGCTTGGGTCGCTTGCTCATCGTCATATAAAGATAATAATTCGATACGCTGTTTGACATGCATTATTCTGGAACCTATACGCCCTAAGTCAGTATCACTGGGACGAGGATCTGTTCTATTTATTATACCAGATATATCGTCCAAAGACAATCTTATTTCCGATACATTGTGAGGCCAATCCGAAACGATCTTCTTTGAGATAGCAACGCCCTTCATTTCCTGGGCCAAAATTGCTCTAAGCTGCGATCTCCTATCGTTTTGGTTTGATGCAGAAATAATATTCCTACACTCAATTTCGTAAATTAACTCAAGCGATTTTAAATGTGAAACATTCATCTCGGATTTCTATTTGAGACACGATATATATGCAATACTAACTATAAATCAGAAAGTTTAACCACAAGGTTTTCTTGTAAAGGTAATTAAGATATTATTAATTGAATAGGTAAGTCAATAATGCAGTTTTAGAATGTAACATAGAAGACAGTGCATTCAAATTTCAAAAACGGTTTCTAAGGTTAATAAAACAAACAAAAGTTGTATTTTAATAGATAATTTGTAATAAACTGTGTTTAAAGGTATCTAATTAAGGTAAATACTTATTTGTATACTTACATGAATAAAAGTAGGGTTCTTTAAGTGAGAAAGCTGTTTAAATAACATCTGTTAATACAATGTACCCTAACCTCACACATTAAAGGCGCCATTCATATTACACTTTACTTGGTGATATATTTATATGGTCGATAAAACAGTTTACAAAGTATTACACTTTAGATGGTGATACATTTATATGGTGATAGATAGTTCTTAAAAGTCGGTAATACAGTTACCAAAGTTCATAAGATACATCGCGAAAGCGCAATGAATAAAGCGAGTGACGCCTCTAGCGGAGGGCAGCGCGAACCCCTTTTACAGGTTTCGCGTGGCCAACTACCATGACGTCATCATTGCCCTAAATTATATTGCGTAATAAACGGAAATATAAAAATTAAACAATGAAAAATAAAAGCGAATAATTTTAACAAACAAATTACTCACATAAGATATTCGCCACATCCCGGAGGGATTAAAGATGGTGATTCCTCCGGAGCTGCTAGCGGGCATGGTCATCAGGGTCGTGGAGTCCAGTTTGCAAGGTTGCCAATTTTGGCATGTAACAAGGGCATATTTCTGTCTCACCCCTTCCCTAATGTTTACTTCTATGTTCCTGCTCTAGTTCTATTACTGCTGTTTGCTCTTTGTATAAGCTATGTACTATTCATCTATCCTATAACTCATTCCAATTTTTTAGTATTTTGAACTTTTTTGTGATTTTACATTGTCGAATGTTTTTCCAGATTTACAAACCCTATATACACATTTTTGCTTTATTTTCTCCATTATCACTTTCAAAGTTAAAATAGCCTCCTGTGTTCTCCTGTTTCGCCTAAACCCAAATTGATCTTCTCCTAGTATTTCTTCAGCTCGTTTTTCCATTCGTCTTTGTACAATTCTAGTTAATATTTTGACACGTGTGCTGTCAAACTTATTGTTCGAAAATTTTGACATCTATCCGCCCTTTCATTTTTGATATAGTTACTATGATGTTACGTTTGAAATCTTTGGATATCTCACATATCTCATACATTTAGCTTACAAGTTGGAAGAGACGATCTGTTACTGCTAGTCCAGCAGTTATAAGAGTTTCTGCTAGCATTTTTTCTGTTCCCGGTGCCTTACCATTTTTCAAACCCTTTAATACTAATTCAAATTCATCTCTAAGTATAAGATATCTCATGTCATAATTTTCAATGTTTGATTCCTCTTCTGATGCTGTTAGTTCCTCTCCTGCATATAAATTTCCTATATATTCATACCATCTATCCACTTTCTCTACATTTTCTGTAATGACGTTTCTTCCCGCGACCCGTATATTTTTGCTATACGGTTTAATATCCTTAAAATTGATTCTAATTAGTTTGAATGCTTCATCTGTCTTTCCTGCTTCCCTCTTAGTTTGGATCTTGTTACGTTTAGTTGCCGCATAAATTAATTACCTTATTTGTCAGCCTGATTAATTATCCTTTTCTCTAAAGTCCATCTCTACTGTTAAATAGAATCGCTAAGACATAATCACTAATATATACGCCGTCTATAAATTCCTTACCACAAACTCCTTTTTCTTGTACAACAAAATTAATTCCGCAAATTTAAAATAGGCCTTTCCTTTGTTAATTTGTTTATCTGTTGTATAAGTTCGATGGGTATTGTTAAACCCTTCCGCTACTTAATTATAATACTTTATCGGAATCCATTAACGTAAAATGTATGCCATAATTAGATAGGCGATAACGTTGTTCCCAGTATCCGATAATAAATTCTAACGTGTTTTTAAGAATTCTTGAATTAGAGCTGTGCATTATTTCAATAAACTCAGGTTTTCCAGTTTTGAAGCCTTAACAACGATATTACTTTGAGCTTTGGTTCTTGATTAAACGAAATAAATATTCACTTTCTTTTCAACTAGCAAGAAGAAAACATCTAGCTGGCTTCGTTGTTTCGTTTTGTTTTGTGACAATTGCGTGCGCTGCGGCGTGCTTCCGTCCGTGACCTTAAGTCAAGATGAATGGTCGTCCTTTGTTGGAATGGGAGGCCAAGTGCACTCTTTCTGGATGTAGGGCCACCTACTGGCTGCCGTGGACCAACTAGTACCTCAACCCGGCGTCAGCAACTAAAGGGATGAGTGTTTCGCCCTACTTGCGTTTGCGACCCTATCGATTTGGGATTTTCCTGTTTAAGACCATACATTTCCCAAATTTAATTCTGATACATATGTAAATTATGGAAGCGGTTCTGGTATTTATTGCGATTGGGTTGATGCATTACTATTTGTTTGAAAATAACTAAAAATATACTACCTAATGATGGGAAAATGGTTTAAAGATCTGGGTATAGTTGAAAATGTTGTTCCCATTTTATTTGTAGCTATAGGTTAAGTTTATTTTTACGATGATTTAGAGCTGTTGCTTTTAGAATTGGATTTGCTTGTTTTTTTTTGTTAATTAATATGGGGGTAGGGCAGCTCGCCAGGTTTGCTAATTACCTAATTTTTTTGTGCTTTTGTTCATTATTGATTTTTGTACACATTTTGTTTAATTATAGGTTCCTTTTTTTTATATGTTTTGTTCTGAGCGTGAATGAGTGCGTGTATATAAGTTTCTCTTTATTTTATTTCAGATTTTCTTTTAATTTGTTTATAGGTATAAAACTCCGCCCACTCGCCGATCGAGCCCGGTCATACTTCTTTCTTTTTTTTGTAGGCTACGTCAATGCTCGTAGTCTCTTTGCACTTTTCATCAATTCACTGTTCTTTAGCTTTTCTGCATTTGCGAATAATTTCCCATTTTATGGCTTTATATCTCTGTTTTCCTGTTTCGTCTAATTTATTTTTGTATTTTCGCTTTTCCTCTATTAAATTCAGGGTATCCCTACTTATCCATGGTTTCTTATTTTCTTTCTGTGTATACGCTAGAATATTTCTGACCGCTATGTCTAGGCTGGATTTAATGTTATTCCATTCTGTTTCTAGTTCCTTAGTATCAGATATTTTCCGATATCTTTCAGCAATTCATTTGACTTTTTTTCGAATCTTTCTTGAATATCTTTATCTTTTAGTTTTTCAAAGTCAAAGTGTCTTTTTGCGTTTCTTTTTTTCAAGTTTTTAAATTTAAGTGCGGCTTTCATAATTACGATGTTGTGGTCAGTGTCTATATCTGCTTCTGAGTAGCTTCTACAGTCTTTTACTTGATTCCTAAACTGTTGTCTAACAAGAATGTAATCTAATTGATATCTTCCTATATCTTCTGGCATCTTCCGTGATATCGCCTTTCTAGCATGATGTGTATGTAATGATTAAATTGTTTTTGTCACAATATTCTACCAGCCTATTTCCCCGTCGTTTCTCGTGCCTAAACCAAATAAACCTACTACCGCTCCTTCCCTACCCTCACTTACCAATGCATTAAAATCCTCCGTAATTATTAAACTTTCATGTCCTTTTACGTATCTTAATATGTCTTCAATACCTTTGTAGATAGCTTCTACCTCTTCGTCACTGTAGCTAGAGGTGGGCATGTATACTTGTATTATTACTGTGTTTACCGGTTTAGATTCTAATCTAACCATGAGTACTCTTCGTTCTTTTGTAAGTAATTTTTAAAACAGTATCCTATCTTTTTTCGCATAACTATCCCCACACCCAAATTTCCTTCTTCTCCTCCTGTATGAATTACCCTGAAGTCTCCACTCCAAAAATCCCCCGCCCCTGGCCAACCGAACTTCGCTGATCCCTACATGTCTAGTGGTAACCTATTCATTTCTATTTTAGGTTCTCCAACTTACCTACTTGCTTCATACTTCTAACATTCCACGCTCCGAATCGCAAAATGTTCCCGACATTTATTCTGGACTTTTCGATCGCATCCTCCGGAGTAGTCCCCTCCCGAATATCCGAATTGGGGACTATTTTAACTCCGGAGTCTTTTACCCCAGAGAATGCCATCATTTTATTATAATTTAGGTACGCGATGTGCTTGGGAGGTAATGTGGTGGTTTCCCGTTGCCTTCTACAGCGCGGTAGCGTATCTTGGAATGCCATACCGACCTCTATAGTCTCTGCCAATCTAAGTACCGAAAGAGCGGAGACCTGTCTTAGTCTGATTCCTTACTACTGACCCTACTACTTTGGTTGGACTTGTAGTTTGGCTCTTTAGCTCATTAGAACACGCAAGCTATTTCATCTGTTCTAGTAATCTAGAGCTTCGACAAGATGCAGGTCCATTCGAAATGGAAAAGTAATTTTTTTAAATAAACTAAAAATATATTTTTAGTTTAAAAGTGATTTTAAATAAACTAAAAATATATACATAGGTTTGATTTAAATTAATTGCGTTTTGTAAGCCTAGCAATATTGTTCATAAATATAGACAATTTATTTTCCTGGTGGTATATGTAGTTCAAATTTATTAAACAATTATCGATTATTACATTTGTTCTGTAGCCATTGAACGTGGTCGCACTGTATATGGTTGAATCCTTAGTTTAGAATAGGCGATTTTTCGCGACATAAAGTAACATACTTAATTATTGTGTATGTGTTAAACTTGCTTTGGCGATAAAATTTACTGGAGCGGAAATTGTACGACACCATTCTATCAGATAAATGAACATACCCTGATCTGTACCAGGTTATTTTGTGTATGTTAAACACTAGACTTTTACCGGGTAATTATTCAAAGCGAGGTTAGGAAACTACAATACGTTTCGCGGTGCCCTACAAATAAATATTTTTAAATAGTGGGGGGATACTTCAACATACGATACTCGAACAATTCAAGTATGTCGCGAAAAATCGCCTAATTTTCCACAATTAGATAAATAATAGAATATAGAATATTTCAAAAATCGATACTAGAATATATCGATTCAAACAACCTATTCTGATTTTCAACTCCGTGTCATTTTTATTGAATTATTTTGTTTTGTAATTTTTTTTAGATCGGCGTAAAGTTTTGGTAAATAGAAGTCTTCAATGAGGCAAGTTGTGATATTTTACAGTACTCTTGTATTTATATAATTTTATCTAGAAATGAATTCTGATCCTGATTTGAAAAAGGCGTCTTTAGAAGACTTGCCAAAAGATAAACTGATAGAAAAATGTAAAGGACTGTTAAGTGTATTACAGAAAGCTAAGCAAATTAAAGAAACATTAACAGAAGAAAATAACAATTTGAAGGAAAAGTTTAAAAAAACGGAATCTGACATTGAAATGTTAGAAAGCTTAGTACAACAAAAAGTTCAATTATTAACATCTTTGGAAGAAATCAAAAGTCAGAAAAAGGTACTGGAAAATAAGTTAAACAGCTGAGTATAATTTAGGTATTGCTACTGAAAAATAAATAATTTAGATAATGAAAATCAAGGATGTCGAAGGCAAATTGAGCGATTAGTTGAAGAAAACAAACTGCTTTTATCGCGCTTAGATGGATTAGAACCAGAAACAAAGGAATTAAAAGATACTGGAAGCAGTGAGCAGCAACAACCTTTAGTATTTGAAAAACATAATATTTCAAAGGAGCTAGCACAATATCCAACTTTGAAAACAAAAGTTGAACAGTTAGAAGTATCTTATAATCAGGTTAAAAATTTAAACCAAGAAGTTGGACGTTCAAAATCAGGAGCTGTTAGAAAAATATGCCAAACTTACTCAAAATATTGTATGTATAAAAGAAAGTAACAACGTGGGTTCTGAGAAAATCACTGAAGTAAATCTTACAGACAATGATCGACTCAAAAATAAAAGTTTTAATCTAAATATGGAACTTGATCAGGAGGTAGTGCTTATTGAACTACAGGTTATGGACAACTGCTTGTGCCATGTTATAAATACTACCGAAAAGTTAAAGGATGCGTTAAAATTATTAAAATCTGATATAGATCTATGTAGCAGTGCGCTAAAATTAATTAAGCAAGAACATGAGAACGAAAAATTGTAATGCTGCCATGCACCTAACAGAAATATGGAGAAATGAAGTTGAAAAATTTTATGAAATAACAATTATACAACTTGGGGAATTTGATAGCTATAAATACCATTTCACACGGGAATATCATTTGTTAAAAATTAAATCTGATGCTATTGAAAAGGAAAATACAGTTTTAAATAGTCAAAACAAAAAGTTGCTGGATACGATTGAAATTTTAAACTCAAATGTTACTGATGATCAAGCTGATAATAAAATCTCAACTCAAAGTGATATAAAACAAGCAGAAGAATATAAAACAGAGTCAGAATCAACTACAAGTGAAGAAAATTTGTTAAAAGAGCAATATCAACGTTTAATGATCGAATATGAGTTGTTACAAAAGCAACAGCAAAAGGAACGAAATGATATTGAGGAAGAAAATCGACAATTGCAAGAAAAAAATGTCGTGCTTTTACACAATTTACAACAACAAGCTGTCGAACTAGAAACACGTTCTACCTGTAACGAAAATCTTATGAAAAGCATTGAAGATTATCAAGATTCAGTGACAAAAATGGAGGATCAAGTCACAAAACTCTCAGAAGACAATAAAAGCATTTCGGAAGAGCTTGGAGACATGCAGGCAATATTATTTCAAAGAGAAAATGAATCCGCTTCTCAGCAACAGCAGCTTACTCTTGTGAAAAACGAAAACAACGAACTTTTAGCAGAAATGAATGAAATGAACCAGGTGTTAAAGGAACGAGGCGAAACAATTTCAAAACAACAAGAGTACTGTGAAGAATTATTGAAAAATATAAAATTGCGTGAAACTCAAAGTAAAAAGTATTTAGAAGTTATTACTGAAAAGGAGTGTGCTATTAAAAAGTTGGAAGAAAATTATGATGCATTAAAAAATAGTGCCTTAAATCAAGTTGTTCCTATCGATAATTCAATAAAAGATGCCGTTACATGTAAGGTAAGAACTTGTTTAAGCGCTTCATTTATGTGAATTAATTATTCATATAGGTCAGAGGTCACCAAATTTTTTTTTGTCTTGTGGACCACCTGCCAATTTCTTCTGTTTTGGGTATACCCCTCTGTCTTTCTAATATTGAATTGTTACAGATTCAGGTTCCGTTGCAAATTAGGTGACTACGGCTAGAGGTGTCTGCTTGGTGGCAAACACTTTCTAGGATGTCCAGAATAAGAAATTACATAATTGCGGGTTTTCATTGATTTTCATGTTAAAAACGCAATTTTGTAATGTCAGATTGAGGTTATGTAACTTGAATGTTATTGTAATTTTGCTTGTATTTATATTTTGTGTTAATTTATTTATTTATTTATTTTATTTATTATAAATTATAATATAAACATCGATACAGGCAACTTAAATAACATGAAGCCGACATTTACTTAAACAAAATGCATATTGAATTAAATTAAATGCGCTAATTAGATTAATTAATACAAGATGTATAATGGTACATTCGAGTGACTGCATTAGTGCGCACTGAGAGCATCCCGTGACAAAGCTTGACATTCGGTTGGTAATTTGCTCCTGCCCCCACCAAGAATTTTGCGTTCGGCCGTATTATAACCCCGAACTAGAATCGCGATGAAATGTTTGGGTGGCATAATTGCACTCAAAGAGGTTGCATTTTTCTGCACTGTCTTTTTTCTCTGGTTAACGAAAAGTCGCTTGACATAACCTAACCTAAATTCCAAAATGAATAAATTATTTCTTGTTGAACAATTGCTTGAAAGTGATTGATGCAGTTTAGATGAAGAATTTGATGGAGGAATATTAAAATATATCATTCCGAAAATACAAAATTTTACTGAAATTGTGGAGCAGTATGCAGATAGAAAAGTAAGAATATGATAAGTATACAGTGTGTACAGTATAAAATGCAGTACATGGGGATCTTGGAAACTGTAGGAGATACGATCTTGGTTAAATGGGACAAAAGTTGCATAATCATGAGGGTATCTCAGATCGGTTTTCAAATTTCAAAGATTTTTCATAGGTTACTAGATAGAGGCAAAAACACAAAATTGACGATTTCTTTATTTGCTCGTAGTTAGTCTACTAATTGAAATAGAATGTTCAAATTTGGTACATCATGGTAACTCCCATTGCGCTTCACATTTTCAACTACGATTTTGTCTAGGGCATCTAGATTTTGCGTGGCGATGTTCAACTTTTTATTTTTAAATAGCCGCCATATTGGATTTTTACATTTTTAAAATGCTGACAAAAAACCCTTTCCAAAGAGGTATAACATGGCTATGTTTGATTGAACCAAAACACTAAAAATCGCATAATTATGTTTTGGTCATAGTAGACTTTAACTTCCATTATGACAAAGAGAAACAATTGCTCAACATCTGAGAAACGTCAAAGTTTGTCTTTTATTTTATGTTTCAAGTAGTGCAGTTTAAAAAAACAGTTAATTAATATTGGAAATCGGGGACCAATTAAGTGGCCGGCGAGATCACCGGATTTAACTCCTCTAGATTTCTTTATATGGGGCCATTTAAAAAGTCGTGTGTACTCAAAAACGAATGATAATGTAGGCCAATTACAACAAGCAGTCCAAGAAGCCGTAAATAAAATAACTCCAACTATGATAAGACGATCTTGTAAAGATGTTTATAAAAGGTGTCGGTTGTGTGTTCAACAAAATGGGTTATTTGAACATTTAAAATAAATAATGAATTCATGTGGCTGACTATTGTTATATTTTTTTCCTTGATTGTTAATTTGCAATTGTCTGAACATGAATGACAACTAAAAACAGCTTAAATAATATTTTGTATTGAATAGATGCTAGTTTGTATTTATTCTTTGTTAATGCATAGTTATTTATGTAAGTTCTGATTAATACAGATTTATTTTCAATTTTCTCGTTTTTACTGTTTTTATTACCACTGAAAATTGAGTTTAAAATTTTAGAGCAATTGTTTCTCTTTGTCATAATGGGAATTAAAGCCTACTAAGACCAAAACATAATTATATGATTTTTAGTGTTTTGATTCAATCAAACATAGCCATGTTATACCTCTTTGGAAAGGGTTTTTTGTCAGCATTTCAAAAATGTAAAAATCCAATATGGCGGCTATTTAAAAATAAAAAGTTGAACATCGTCACGCAGAATTTAGATGCCCTAGACAAAATCTAAGTTGAAAATGTGAAGCGCAATGGGGAATTACCATGATGTACCAAATTTGAACATTTTATTTCAATTAGTAGACTAACTACGAGCAAATAAAGAAATCGTCAATTTTGTGTTTTTTGCCTCTATCTAGTAACCTATGAAAAATTTTTGGAATTTGAAAACCGATCTGAGATACCCTTATGATTATGCAACTGTTGTCCCATTTAACCAAGATCGTATCTCCTACAGTTTCCAAGATCCCCATGTACTGCATTTTATACTGTACACACTGTATATGTATATCTCATCATCATCTTTAGGTCTTCAGTCCTGGAACTAGTTAGACATGTGCCCTCATTGCTTCCCATTCTGAACTAACCCTCACATTTCCCTAAAATTTGCACAGTTAGTTTGCTTCTATCACTAATCTGATCTAGGTCTACATCTACCTCTTTTTCCTATCTTTGCTTGTAATATGTCCCATACTATTCCCCAAAATGCCTTAGAACGTATTCTGCCCTTTTATTTCTTCTATTTTTCCCCAGATATTCTTGTTCCCCTACTATTTATATAGCCTATTTGTTATTAACTTTGTCTGTCCATTCTATCATCCTCATACAACTGAAGCACAGCATTTCAAAAGGCTGCTACCGTTTTCTGCCTGCTTTTCAGACTACCCGTATTTCATAGGCGTACTGTACTGTGCTTCCACATATGCTTTCAACAATTTTCTTTTGTTCTGTTTGTTGTCTTTCATCATAGGCGCTGTTATTTCTTGTTATCCAGTTCGGACCCCTTTTATTGTTTTACAATTATACCCTATTTCTTGACATTCAGTGGTTGTGAGGGGTAAGGAACCTGCGGCTGCCAAGTTCTCCCAGCACTTAAACATTTCATCATTAGGTCTTCAGTCCTGGAACTGATTAGACGCGTACCATCATTGTTTCCTATTCTAAACTAACCTACAGATTTCCCTGAAATTTGCAGTCTGCATCTATCACTATCTGATCTAGGTCTACATCTACCTCTTTTTTCCTATCTCTGCTTGTAATATATCCCATACTATTCCCCAAAATGCTTTAGAACGTATTCCGCCCTTCTATTTCTCTTTTTCCCCAGATATCCTTGTTCCCCTACTATTTCTATAACCTATTTGTTATTATCTTTGTTTGTCCATGCTATCGTCCTCATACATCTGAAGCACAGCATTTCAAAAGGCTGCTACCGTTTTTCTGCCTGTATTACATAGGCATACTGTGCTGTGCTCCACACATTTGCTTTCAACAATTTTCTTCTTGTTCTATGTTTGTTGTCTTTTCTCATAGGTGCTATTCTTTCTTGTTAGATGCAGTTCAGTCACCATCTATTGTTTTACAGTTATATACCCTATTTTTCCTACCTTCAGTGGTTGTGACGGAGGTAAGCAGCCTGTGGCTGCCAAGTTCTAACACTTAACCATTTACCGATTTAATATATTTTCCAATATATCTTTTCGCCAGTCAACATTAGTTGCAGATATTTCGCAACCAATAACTAGTTGTTTATACTAATCGTCAGATTTATCTGTGCTTATTTTTTCATCATTAGGTTTACCGTCTCAAAACTGGTTGGACACGTACCTGCACTTATTTATATTCTGAGCTAGCCTACATAGTTCCCTGAAATTCTCACCCAGCATGTGTATACAGCTCGTTCCCCTTCTATTGTTTTCTAATTTTATGCCCTATTTCACCAAGATTCAGTGAAGGGGGTTAAGCAACCTGTGGCTAACAAGATCCCCAACACTTAGACGTTTGCGAAATAATGGTTTTCCAGTAAATCCTTTCACACTTAACATTATTCGGAGTATTGCCCAACCAATTCTTGTAGTTACTTATAATAATCATCATGTTTAAGCACAGTTATTTTTTTTGGTCATTAGTTTATCCATCTTGGGATTGGTTGGATGCGTACTTCCATTGATTTCTATTCTGGGCTAGCCTACACATCTCCCTGAAACCCCTACAGCCTACATCTTTTACTATCTGTGTGCAGTAGTCTAACCTAGGTCTGCCTCTTCTTCTCTTTTTTCCGATCTCTGCTTCTAATATATTCCACTATTCCCTCATGCCGTAGTATGTGGCCTATCATCCTATCTCTCCTATTTTTTACTGTTTTCCACATATTTCTTTCTTCCCCTACCATTTTAGTACCTCTTAGTTCTTAACTTTGCCGTCCATGATATCTTCATCATACGTCTGTAGCACCACATTTCAAAGGCTTCTACCTTTTTCTTGTCCGCTTCTCCTACTGTCCAGGCTTCACATCCTTACAGTGCTGTGCTCCACACATATGTTTTAAGCAATCTTTTCCTTGTTTCTATGTTTGTGGTCTTTGAGCACAGTAGTTGCTTTTTCTTGTTAAATGTAGCACGACCTTGTGCTAATCTTTGTTTTATATCTTTTGTGCTTTTCCCATCTTGCGTTATTTGGCTTCCTAGGTAGCAGAAATCCTTAACCTCTTGTAAGTTTGTGTTACATATTTGTATTCTTGTTTTGATTTATTTTCCCACCTTTGCATACTAGAACTTTAGTTTTAGTTTTGTTAATTTTCATACCGTATCTCTCTGTTAGAACCGTTTCCATTTCATTAAGAGCAGCTTCTAACTCTTCTTTGCTAGACGCTAATACCACTATATCATCTGCAAATCTAAGCATATCAATTTTTTGTCCTTGCATAGTAATTCCAAATGTCTTCCTGCATTTTACAGTATTCATTGTGTCTTCTATGTACAAGTTAAAAATCAATGGGGATAGGGCACATCCCTGTCTCACCCCTTTCCTAATGTTTACTTCTCTACGTTCCTGCTCTAATTCTATTACTGCTGTTTGCTCTTTGTATAAGCTATGTACTATTCGTCTATCCCTATAACTCATTCCAATCTTTTTGAGTATTTCAAACATTTTTTTCCATTTTACATTGTCGAATGCTTTTTCCAGATCTACAAATCCTATATACACGCTTTCTCCTTTTTCTATTGTTTTTCCATTATCACTCTCAGAGCTAAAATAGCCTCCCGTGTTCCCCTGTTTTGCCTAAACCCAAATTGGTCTTCTCCTAGTATTTCTTCCGCCCGTTTTTCCATTCGTCTTTGCACAATTCTAGTTAATATTTTTGACACGTGTGCTGTCAAACTTATTGTTCGAAAATTTTCATATATATCTGCACCTTTCTTTTTGGTATAGTTACTATGATGCTACGTTTGAAATCTTTGGGTATCTCGCCTGTCTCATACATATAGCTTACAAGTTGGAAGAGCGTTCTGTTACTGCTTGTCCAGCGGCTTTTAGAGTTTCTGCTTACACCTTATCTGTGCCCGGCGCCTTACCATTTTCAGACTCTTTAATGCTAATTCAAACTCATCTCTAAGTATAGGATATCCCAAGTCATCATTTTCAATGTCTGATTCCTGTTCTAATGCAGTTAGTTCCTCTCCTGCATATAAATTCCCTATATATTCTTGCCACCTACACACTTTTCTCGTTTTCTATGATGACGTTTCCTTGTGCGTCCCTTATATTTTTGGTATACGGTTTTATGTCCCTAAAATTCATTCTAATTAATTTGTATGCTTTCCTGTCTTTCCTATTTCCATCTTCGTTTGTACCTCTTTGCACTTTTCATCAATCCATTGTTCTTTAGCTTTCCTGCATTTTGAATAATTTTCCATTTTATAGCTTTGTATCTCTGTTTTCCTGTTTCGCCTGATTTATTTTTGTATTTTCGTCTTTCTTCTATTAAATTCAGGATATCCTTTGTTATCCATGGTTTCTTATTTTCTTTTGTGTATACCCCAGAATATCTCTGGGCCATGTCTAAGCTGGATTTAATGTTATTCCATTCTGTTTCTACTTCCTTAGTATCAGATATTTTCCGATATCTTTGAGCAATTCATTTGACTTTTTCGAATCTTTCTTGAATATCTTTATCTTTTAGTTTCTCTAAGTCCAATTGCCTTTTTCCATTTCTTTTTTTCACATTCTTAAATTTAAGTGCAGCCTTCATAATTACGATGTTGTGGTCAGTATCTATATCTGCTTCTGGGTAGCTTCTACAGTCTTTTACTTGATTCCTAAACCGTTGTCTAACAAGAATGTAATCTATTTGATATCTTCCTGTATCTCCTGGCATCTTCCAAGTATATCGTCTTCTAGCATGATGTTGAAATAATGTGTTTGCGATGATTAAATTGTTCTTGTCGCAAAATTCTACCAGCCTATTCCCCCTGTCGTTTCTTGTGCCTAAACCAAATAAACCTACTACCGCTCCTTCCCTACCCTCACCTACCACTGCATTAAAATCCCCCGTAATTATTAAATTTTCATGTCCTTTTACGTATCTTAATGTGTCTTCGATATCTTTGTAGATGGCTTCTATCTCTTCGTCACTATAGCTAGAGGTGGGCATGTATACTTGTATTATTACTGTGTTTACCGGTTTAGATTCTAATCTAACCATGAGTACTCTTTCGTTCTTTTGTAAGTAATTTTCTACACAGTATCCTATCTTTTTCCGCATTACTATCCCCACACCCAAATTTCCTTTCTCTGCTCCTGTATGAATTACCCTGATGTCTCCACTCCAAAAATCCCCCGCCTCTGGCCACCGAACTTCGCTAATCCCTACTATGTCTAGTGCTAACCTATTCATTTCGATTTTTACTTAAACATTTACCGATTTAATATTTTTTCAAATATGTCTTTTTGCACAGTTAACATTAGTTGCAGATATTTCACAACCAGCACCTGTAGTTGTTTATAATGATCATCAGATTCATCTGCGCTTATTTTTTCTTCATTAGGTTTTCCGTCTCAAAACTGGTTGGACACGTGCCTGCACTTATTTATTTTCTCAACTAGCCTACACAGTTCCCTGAAATTCTCACAGAATGTATACAGCTCGGTTCCGCTTTTATTGTTTTCTAATTTTATGCCCTATTTCACCGAGCTTCAGTGACGGGGGTTAGGCAGCCTGTGGCTGCCAAGATCCCCAACACTTACACATTGCGAAATAATAGTTTTTGAGTAAATCCTTTCACACAATTACCATAATTTGAGAAAATACTCCTGTTTGTTTGTTGTGGTTTGTTTAACATTTTCTTAATCTTCACAGACAGTTGAACAATCTAAACCTAAAGCTATCACATTCCAAAAATTCACTCACGTTCCTAATCAAATGCAGAAACAACGAAATAATACCAAATGGATTTAGAATCAAATTTGGAAAAACAAGCAATACATTTCTTACGGTTTAAAACTCGATAAATACAGTTAAAAGTCGATAAATACATCGCGCAGCGCAATGAATAAAACAAGGCGCCGCTGGCGGATGGTACAGCTAACCTTATTACAGATTCCGCGTAGCCAACTGCCAATGACGTCACCAATGAACAATTTATATTGCGCAACAATCGGAAATTTACATAAATTTAAGATAATAAATAATACAGCGAACAAATTAACAAAGAGAATACTCACTCAGAAATCCGGTTCGACGGAATTGGGTTATAGTTGGTTTCTTCAAAGTCCATCAGGCTACTAAAGGCCCTTTTGCGGTAGTTAAAGATGGTGACTCCGGCGCTCTTCCAAAGCGTTCGGACCAGCTCCGGCAATCATGAGCTCGTCATCCACGGTCGTAGTACGGTTCGCCCACGGCTCAAATTGTCACCTACCTATGCAGGGAATGACGGGAACATGGTATAAGGCGACAACAAAGACAAGCAAGCAAGGAAATTTACATAGGTAAAGATAAGGCACGATACGATACCTCAACGTCCACACCACTCGACGGTTCTGGCAAAACCGCCACGTTCAAGCGTCTAACGGAAACTTTTCCCCACTTTTTGTCTTTAACGTCGGCGCGAGGTTATTTGTCCAACCCACTATTGACGTGCGATCTGGCGCAACGCACTGTGACGGATCGGAAATGCGCGCCTAGTCTTTTGAAATTGTGGCGCGAAACTTCCGCATCAAAATTAACCTAAACATGTTTAAGGGCCACTTTGGCACGTAACACATTATCAAGGATTTTAAAAGAGCAAGTTACGGTATCATGAGGGAAAGACTACAAAACCACCTTCACATTATTTATAAGTTAAAACAAGATATTGAGGGCATTATAAATTTCATACGAATAAAGGTAACAAAATATAATTTTGATAAAATTCTCGTTAGTGCAAAAACCTACTACGAATCAGAATTTTCCAAACAAAAAGAAATTCACATAAAGAAGTTTAGTAACCTATTTATAGAGAAAAATAACACGCAAACTAAAACGTTAGAAAACAGCAACACCATGCTAAACACCGTGATCAATTTATCAAGCAGAACTATTAACGACACAGAAAAATCAATTCTATCAAAAGGCTTTTAACTTTGCAGTAACACCAAAATCAATACCAACCTTTGAAATAATTAGCTGTATTGAGAAAACAGCAAACCAACTCGAAGAAGATCGAGCAAACGAATTTAGAGTATGATACAAAATCGAAATAGAAAAGAATCACAATCTAAAAAACGATAACTCAATTATAATTCTACCTGCTGACAAAGGCAATGCAACAGTAATAATGAATAAAAATTATTACAACACAAAAGTCAACGAACTATTGAACAGTGAGAATTACACTAGTTTAGGAACGTGTGATGGTGTAATAGCCGAATAATTTATAGTTATTACAGTGTATTAAGTTTAAGCATTTAAAAGGTGAGTGACTTGTATAGGAAGTGAAAAGTGCGGAAGTTGTACAGGAAGACAATCAGGAAGTACACGTGCAACGAACTCTAGGCTAGGTGTAATTTGAATTAGTAAATAAGCATAGTTGCAAAATCATTGTTAGCAGTTAAGTATTAATATAGAATAAGATCATTATAACTCTAACCTTCCGATGTAATAGTTGTACTGCACCTTAAAGTGACAAGTAAATTAAACATGTGAAATGGTCTTCGACTTTGATTTAATCCCCTCTAATAAAGACCCCAAGAGAACACTACATGGCGATCCTGCCAGCCCTGCTAATCCTGCCAGCCCTACTAATTCTGCCTGTCCAGCTAGTTCTACAAATTATAATATAACCGAAATTTGAAATGGGCACCAGCAATTCCAAGGAAGAAGTAGTTATTGCACAAACTGGAATGAATAATGGTTCGATAAATGGCTATTCAAATTCTGAGGTAATAGGTATTACGTCAGGTACAATTTTAGCGTTGTTGGGTATTTTATTACTTTTTAAAATGTTCAAGAAAATGTTGGACAAGAAGATTAGGAGAGAGGTCAGTAGAAGCCAGCAGATTGTATAGTAAGAATTATTTTATTTTAAGCTATAAAAATTAAGTACGAGTTAAAATTAATGACGGAACACTTGAAGCAAATTTTAGAGGAATTTAAGATTTTTATTAAAAATTTAAATAAAGATGGTCAAGAAAGGCAAACGATTTAGATGTTACGAATAGGAAATTTGATTATTTGCATAGGTTATGCGAGGAGTATAGGTTAGAGGAAGTTAAGTATTTTAAGTAGGAAAAATCAAGACACCATGGGTGAAAAATTTGAATTAAAAGTAGCAGCCTCTATGATTCCAGCCATGGACGGTTCAGAAAATACCACCAAGCAAATGGTCGACAAATTGAACTATATGATAGCTTGTTAGATGATGAAGGTAAGAGATTGTTAGTAAATTTTGTAATAAAAATTAAGTTAAGTCAAAATGCTAAAATGCGATTAGACAGTAAGTATGAGAATGTAGAAGCGCTTGTGAACGATATCAAACATCACCTTTTAACTAAAAAATCAGCATCAGGATTGTCTGCCGAATTACATAACTCCAGACAAAATAATAAATCAATTGGAAATTTTGGTAAAACGATCGAGGAATTAATGGTCAATTTAACAATAGCTCAAGCAGAGGGTAACAAACAATCATTAAAAATTTTGACAGCCGTTAACGAAAAAATTGCATTAAACGTATTTACAAAGCGGAATAAGGGACGAAAATTTAAAACAATTATAAAAGCTCGAAATTACGATAAATTAAAAGCGCCATAATAGCCGCGAAGGAAGAGGAAATTGCAAATAAACCTCAGCAAATGTTTTACACAACCGGAAAAGGTCGTCAATTTACTAGACGCGTAAAATATCATAACAATAATACGAATAGAAGTCAACGTACCTCACACACCAGGTATCAAGGTCGGGAAATAATCCATGCACGTTCATGAACACTAGAGATCGAGGAAATGCATACGTAGGTAAAACTGTAAGAGGTCATCAGTCTTATAATAGGAAACCATCGCAATTTTATATCAACTCGTCAGAGAAAAACTCCACAGAAAATACATTAGACCAAACTAGGGAACCGAAAACATTTTTGAGACCCCCCGGAATAATTTGAAGAATGTTCACAAAATTTTAAATATTAATAGCGTAAATTTCATAGAAGTCGGATACAATAACAATACAATTAAATTAATTCTAGATACAAGAGCATCAGTAAGCGTTATTTTCATTTCTGGTTTAACAACTAAGATAAATATTGATACAAATAAGCAAATTTTTATTCAAGGAGTATCGGGTAAAACAAAAGCAATTGGAACAGTAAATCTACCAATTAAAATAGGAATATCTCAATTAATCATACTTTTGTTGTAATGAACGATTTGAATCAGGCGTAAACGGAGTAATAGGATCAGATTTTTTAACAAGTACAGATCAAATATCGATTATAAAATTATAAATTTACTTTTAAGTAATGATGTATCAACGTCCATTCCATTATTAGCAAAGCGAAGATTTATATACAATAATCCCACCACGATGCGAGATTATCAAATATTTTACAGTAAATTGCAAAGAGGAATGTGTAATAAGATCACAAGAATTGTGCGAAGGTGTATTTTTAGCAAACGTAATTGTAAAGCCAGTTAAAAATTTTATACCAGTAAAGTTATTGAATCTGACGACACTGAAATTAAGTTCGAAATTTTAAACCTACCATCGAACGACTTTCAGATTACAAGATAGTTAAATTTGAAGAGTCAAAATTCTCAGTTGAACGTATTGATAAATTATTAAAAGACATTAACGTCGAAGGTTTAAATAGCGAAGAACAAACCACCATTCATAAGATTTCTGCTAAGTTTGCAGGCGTATTTTATGTCGACAATGACCTACTAACCGAGTCAAACATAAGTAAGCAGCATATTCAGTTACAAACAGATGCTACAGCAACGTCGTTAAACCATATAGGTTACCATATTCACAGAAAATGATATAGGAAAGCAAGTAGATAAAATGTTACATGACGGGATAATAGAACCCGCACAGAGTGCTTGGTCGTCACCACTACTAATAGTACCGAAAAAACCGGATAGTTTAGGAAACAAAAAATGGCGCGTAGTTATTGATTATAGACAATTAAACACTAAATTGCAAGATGACAAATTTCCGCTACCAAGTATCGAGTCAATTTTAGATTCGTTAGGAGGTGCGATATATTTTTCACGTTTAGATTTATATCAAAGTTATTATCAGATAGGATTACAAGAACAGTCCAGACCGTGTACGGCATTTAGTACAGACAAAGGACAATTTCAAATGACTAGGTTACCGATGGGGTTAAAAGTAAGCGGTATTTTGCCTGACGATGACAGTAGCTTTATCAGGATTAAATTAAGAATTGTTTTACATATTTGGATGATTTAATTGTATTCGGAGATAGTTTAGAAAAGCACAATACAAATTTAGTAAAAGTACTCAATAGGTTAAGAAAAGTCAACTTAAAATTAAATCCAAAAAGTGTGAATTTTAAAGAAGGAAATTTTATATTTAGGGCACGTTATAACGGCACAAGGTGTACAACCAGATCCAGAAAAATTGCAGTCATGCAAAATTATCCAACACCATAGCATAAGCGACGTTAAAAGGTTTGTAGCATTTGCCAATTACTATAGAAAATTTATTCCAAAATTCGCTGAAATAACAGCACCGTTAAACAAATTGTCTAGGAAAGGTGTAACATTCCAATGGACCAATGAATGTCAAGCAGCATTCGAACTGTTAAAAACAACTTTAACAAACCCACCAATATTACAATACCCAGATTTTTCAGATAATAGTACATTCATCTTACGACGGACGCATCAGGTTACGCGTTAGGAGCAATTTTGTCGAATAGCGACGACAAGCCAGTAGCTTACGCATAAGTAGAGCACTTAACAAAGCGAAATAAATTATTGTACAATAGAAAAGAGTTATTAGCTATAGTTTGGGCAGTGAAAAATTTAGACCATACTTATTTGGCAAAAATTTCAAATTTTAACGGATCATAGACCGTTAGTATACTTATTTGGTATGAGTAATCCATCTAGTCGATTAACAAAATTTAGGTTAACATTAGAAGAATATGATTTTACAATAACGTATATTAGGGGTACAGAAAACGTGACAGCGGACGCTTTATCTAGAATTATTATAGATTCAGATTATTTAAAGAATATGAAACGAGCGGTTCACGAAAAAGTATATGTAACAACAAGAGCCCAAAGTAGAAAATTAGGCGACTCTCAAGTCGAATCAAAAGCATCAAATGATGATGGGACTGATCACCCCAACATTGTTGAACTTTTGAAGCATCCGAAGGATGCAACAGAATTACGATTTGTATCAGAGGAGGAGTTTAACAGAATCATTAAATCCCATAAAGGATATAATTTTGTTTGCATGCATGAATTATCAATTTATGATAGGAGTAAAATATAATTTATTTGAAGCAAGGATCTCGATCAGCGTCAGCCTTGAGCGTCGTTGAGAGACCTGCAATTTCTTCGTAGAGAATTTACAATTCCGGAATTTATTATTATAAAAAGCGAAGAATCAAGTCATTTTTAGATAACTGTAAAGCCGGCCGCAATTTACTCAAAAAAATGACATACAATTAGTGTGATTAGGGAAGTCACTAATATTAAAAACTCAGAAACGCATAAGATTAATCATTAATGATTTTCATTTATTGCCTACGGAGGTCACGGGCATCAATAGAACATACAATAACATAAAGCGATACTATTTTTGGTCAAGTATGCGAAAGGATGTAGAAACATTTATTAAAAATGTGACGAATGTCAAAGACATAAACATTCAAATATTAGCAAACAGCCGATGATAATTACAACCACAGCTTCGAAGCTTTGAAAAAGTTTTTAGACTTAGTTGGACCATTGCAACCAGATGCAAATGGAAACAGGTATATTTTGACACTACAGTGTGATTTAAGTAAATTTGTAGAAGCATATCCATTACCAAACAAAGAGACTGAAAGTGTAACTAGGCGTTTGTCGAGAATTTTATTTTACGATACGGCATCCCACGCGAAATTTTAACGGATAAAGGTTCAGAGTTCATGTCGGAGATTTTAAGGAAATGTGCAAATTATTAAATATAAAACAATTAAATTCTACAGCGTATCATCATGAAACTATCGGTGCGCTCGAAAACTCACATAAAAATTTAGCAGCATATTTAAGGATCCAATGTCCGCAGTATTCAAATAATTGGAGCAGTTGGATACCTTATTGGTGTTTTGCATACAATAATTCAGTGCATACTGAAACTAAATATACCCCACGAATTAGTATTTGGGAAAATTAATCAAATACCGTCAAACGTGGTAAACTCAGTAGACCCACTTTATAATTTTGATAATTATCCAGCAGAACTTAAGTATAGATTGCAAGTCGCTGCAAATGAAGCGAGATATAATTTGTCACAATCCAAAAGTAAAAGAAAGCATAAGTTTGATATCAAAACTAAGCATGTTAATTATAAATTAGGAGATAAGTTGTTGATTAAGAATACATCTCTTAATAAAAGAGATCCAATATTTGTAGGCCCATATGAAGTAGTTTTAGATAAGAATCCTAATGTTATAGTTAAGATAGATAATAAGTTAGTAGAAATCCATAAGAATAGGACAAAATTATATAACGTATTATAATTTGGAAAATTTTATTTTGAAAACAAAAATTTTTAGTGCACCCCGTGGAGGTGTGATGGTGTAATAGCCGAATAATTTATAGTTATTACAGTGTATTAAGTTTAAGCATTTAAAAGGTGAGTGACTTGTATAGGAAGTGAAAAGTGCGGAAGTTGTACAGGAAGACAATCAGGAAGTACACGTGCAACGAACTCTAGGCTAGGTGTAATTTGAATTAGTAAATAAGCATAGTTGCAAAATCATTGTTAGCAGTTAAGTATTAATATAGAATAAGATCATTATAACTCTAACCTTCCGATGTAATAGTTGTACTGCACCTTAAAGTGACAAGTAAATTATACATGTGAAATGGTCTTCGACTTTGATTTAATCCCCTCTAATAAAGGCCCCAAGAGAACACTACAAACGGATCCAACAAAATCAATTGAAAATAAAATATACAAAACTCTATTTAAATTTAAAAATGAATTCGAAGACAAAGAAAGAAGCAAACTGGTCCCACATTACAGTAAGCTCCATAGATTCACCATGCCATAATTTAGCAAAATTTGTCCTAAACATTATAAATCCATTAGCAGGCAAAACAGACTCTTTCATAAAAAACAACCAACATTTTTTAGAAAAATTATCAAACATAAAAATTGAAAATACACACACAATGGTAAGTTTAGATGTAGTAAATCTTTTCACAAATGTCCCTATAAACAAAACGCTTAATATTATAAAAAACAAACTAGAAAAAGATGGCAACCTTAAAGAAAGAACATAACTAAATATATCATTGATTATGGAATTACTTGGTTTATGCATCAATACCACATATTTTCAAATAAGTGATCAATTTTACAAACAGAGCTTCGGAATGGCAATGGGAAGTCCACTATCACCAATCTTTAGTAATATATTCATGGAGGAGTTCGAAAAAGATGTAATATTCACACAAGAATTGAAACCACTAATCTGGTGGAGATACGTAGATGATGTCTATGCTATTTGGCATCAATACAGAACTAATTAAAAACTTTATAGAGTCAATTAACGAAATAGAACCAACTATTAAATTCACATATGAATTAGAACAACATGGAAAACTTTCGTTTTTAGATATTCCAGTTAGCAAAAAACATACAACAATTAATACATCGGCATACAGAAAACCAACGCACACAAACAAATACTTAAGCTTCGATTCAAATCACCCACACTGTGTCAAACGAGGAATTATCAAAACCATGTATGACAGAGCAAAATTAATATCGTCAAACGAAGAAATTTTAAAGTAAGAGAAAAACCTAATTAGATGTACACTAACAGACAACAAATATTCTAAAAGAATAATAGAGAAAGAAATGAATAAAAACCCAAAAAATAAAGAAAAAGAAAACAAAAATAACGATACACGCCAAAAAATGTTCTCAATACCATACATAAAAGGATTCTCCGAAAAAATCCAAAGAATAGGAAACAAATTCAGAATTAAAACAGTATTTAGAACCAACAATACACTAAGAACACAACTAACAAAAACAAAGCCCAGAAACGCAGTCCAAAGTTAAAAAACTGCACTACAAAATACTGTGCGAATGTAATAAGTTTTATATAGGAGAAAGTTCCAAACCATTTAAAGTTTGATTAAAAAAACATAAATCATATATAAAAAATACAAAATTTGAAAAATCCATGATTTGTCAACATACATGGGACTCCAGTCATAAAATAAAATGGGAGGACGCAAAAATTATCGACAAAGAAGAAAACCACCAAAAATGCAAAATCAAAGAAGCTGCTTATGTAATTCTACATAAAAATAACTGCGTTGCAAACAAATTCGTGACTTTTAGTAAACAATGGATTCCATTACTAAAAGAAATAACAAATGAAAATCAAATACCCCCAATATCTAGGTAGCATTGCAAGTTTTTCCTGGGTTTTCCTTGCGATATTCACAACCCTTGTAAAACAGCATTGGTATCTGACAAGTGTAAACCCGCCATAGGGTCGCCTCAGATCCATATACATTCTTCATTGAACAATATTAGTATTTGACAAGTGTAAACCCGTCTTAGGGTCACCTCGGAACCATATAAAATATTCATAGTAAAACATTGGTATCTGACAAGTGTAAACCCGCCATAGGGTCGTCTCAGAACCATGTTAAAATCTACCAAAGAGGTAACCTAAATCATAATGATTTTTCCCCCTCAAAATAAATATAAAAAAACGACTGCTTAAGCCTTGCGGTAACCTAACCGCACACTTCTTTAATAATCATCCTCTCAATTGTATAAATAGAAACATGTTAAAAAATGTTTTCCTATCCTCAAGTTATTGAATTTATATAAAATTCACCAATAAAAATTAATCAACTGATTTCACGTTAAGTGTATTGGCTACCTAAAAAAGTCGGTCCCAGGCCGCACCACAAATTGAAGGCAATCATTCTTCTAAACTTTAAAAATTTTTTGCTAGTGTATTCAAACCAAACATTTCAAACATCAGTAAATCAAAGTCACCTTCAATTTAATGTCATAAATGCCAAACTTGAAGTTTCTATTATTTTGACAACGATCCTAGGTCATGGATTGAAACGTAAATAAAGATGATTTTAAAAACTTTGAGTGGTTTAATTCTCAAAAAAGATTAAGAAAAATTATTCGAGAAAATTCAGGAAAACTTATGTTATCCACGGTTTTTTATTTCCTTTTTGTGTATACCCCAGAATATTTATGGCCGCCATGTCTAGGCCGGATTTAATGTTATTCCATTCGGTCTCTACTTTCTTAGTATCAGATATTTTCTCGTTATGTTTGAGCAATTCATTTGATTGTTTTTCGAATCTTTCTTGAGTATCTTTATCTTTTAGTTTCTCTAAGTCCAAGTGCCGTTTTCCATTTCTTTTTTTCATATTTTTAAATTTAAGTGCGGCCTTCATAATCACGATGTTGTGGTCAGTGTCTATATCTGCTTCTGGGTGGCTTCTACAGTCTACTTGATTCCTAAACCGTTGTTTAACGAAAATGTAATCTATTTGATATCTTCCTATATATCCTGGCATCTTCCACGTATAGTCTTCTAGCATGATGTTGAAATAATGTGTTTGTGATGATTAAATTGTTCTTGTCACAAAATTCTACCAACCTATTTCCCCTGTCGTTTCTCGTGCCTAAACCAAATAAACCTACTACCGCTCCTTCCCTACCTTCATTTACCACTGCATTAAAATCCCCCGTAATTATTAAATTTTTGTGTCCTTTTACGTGTCTTAGTATGTCTTCGATATCTTTGTAGATCGCTTCTACCTCTTCGTCACTGTAGCTAGAGGTGGGCATGTATACTTGTTTTATTACTGTGTTTACAGGTTTAGATTCTAATCTAACCATGAGTACTCTTTCGTTCTTTTGCAAGTAATTTTCTACGCAGTATCCTATCTTTTTTCGCATAACTATCCCCACACCCAAATTTCCTTCCTCTGCTCCAGTATGAATTACCCTGAAGTCTCCACTTCAAAAATCCCTCGCCTCTGGCCACCGAACTTCGCTGATCCATACTATGTCTAGTGATAACCTATTCATTTCGATTTTTAGGTTCTCTAGCTTACCTACTTGCTTCATACTTCTAACATTTGTTATCGGCAACGTTAAGATAAACGGTAATTAACATTTTAAAGTTCGATATTAAAACACCGGGAATAAGATATAAGATACACGATCAACAGTTGGCACGCGAACTCTTATACAGATTTAGGCGATACCAATTATTGATACGTGTCGGAATATTGCGTAATAATAGCACGCAATTTAAACAAACTATAGCACCAAAATTAATGCATGCAAGTTATGAAAAGTACTCACATCAGGTATTTTTCCTTCAGTAGGCCCGTAACCACGCATCCATGCTCCTTCTGGAGTAGAGATGGCGTCGGCCTACCAAATTCGTCAAGGAACAGCTTGACTAGCCAGCGGAAGTCACGAGGTCATCCTCCGGCGTGAAGTTCGGTAGTCCCTGGTGGTAGTAGATTTACCTATGTAAGGTTTGGTCAGGAAGGAGGTAAGGAGACAAACAAAGATAAAATTTAGGGAAGGAAATACATAGATAAAACCCTAAGATACGTTACCAAACAATCACTTGCACATAACTCGGCGATCAAAGGCAAAATGCCACGATTCAGGGCGAGAATCGCGAAACACGACCCCACTCTCCTTTTAGCATTGTCCTACCCCTATAAGGATATTCCTTCTGCGCAAACTCACTATTGTGACGTGCGGAGCGCCCCAGTCTATTTAAAAATGTTCGCGCGTCTTGCGTATTTAAAATTATGGCGGAAGCCTCCGCACATCAAGAAAACTACTTAACCTAAAATGTTAGAGTGCAAATTCAGTTTGCACGTAACAATCGCGACAAAGCCACAAAAGAAAAACTTAAAAAAAGAAAAAGTCTGTTAGCACAGTAACAGCTTAAAATCTAAATCTTAATTACCCTATATAAGCCCTAACCTTAAACCTACAAAATGTTTATATAAGGCGCCACCTGGTTTTTGACCGATAACACGTCTCAAGTACCAGGAAGCGGAATAGGTAGCCCGATAGATAGTCTGTGACTACACTACTTACCGACAGCACAAATTTGTCGGGAGCATGAAACACTGTCTAAACTAACACGGGTGCGACAAGTCGCCTAACCTATCTAAACTTATCTAACTAAAGCTAACATAAGTTCTTATATGCAAACACACATGAGTGTCGCATCAAACTATTCTTCTTTTTTGGCAAGAAGTGCCCAAATTTAAAAAATGTTCCTGGAGTGCGTCACTTGCACTCTAGCAAATTTTGTTACTGGTACTTTGGTTTCCTCCGATGCACATTTAACTTGTCCATGACACAGTTGTGAATCCACAAATTTACCAAAAGTACCACCTACTAAATCCTTATATGCTAACCTGACAAATTACATTTCTAAATTGGGTTAGCTTTTTCACTTAAATTTCAGAAAGATAAAAATAATTCCCACGTCTGGTCATATATACCACACGTTAGGACGATAAAAAAGATAAGATAAGATCTCAAATTGATGTTAAAGATAATAGATAAGATAAGATAAGATTAAGCTTAAGTTGTTATCCTCAAAGGTAATGAATAAGATAACGGTGTTAAGCTTTAGTTATTTTTTTTTTTTTGAGATACTCGATAAGATAACACGATATTAAGTTAAAGTGATTATAAGAGATAGTAGGTAACATGAATTTAAACAGAAGTTATTACTAAAGATAACCGATAAGATAACGCGAAATAACTCGAAGTCATTCCTAGCGGTAGTCGGTAAGATAACGATAAATTAAACCAAAATTATTACTAATGGTAATCGGTAAGATAACGATAATAAACTAAAGTTATTGTTAAAGGTAATCAATAAGATAACGATATTAAACCTAAAGGTATTATCGAAGATAATAAAGAAGACAAAGATATTGGCCTAGTTATTACCCAAGACAATGATAACAACAAAAGAGTGGCTCCAGTAGAACCGTTAAAATGGGGTTGACCCGTGCCCTCTAAAAAGAGAGACCTGTGAGGCAGGTCCGTTCCTAAGAACAGCACGGGGGACCGGTAAAGGCGTCTGGGTGCATCCCTGCACCCGGCGGTAATTGATATCGGTGATTCTCTCACCCGATATCCACTCGGTATAAAAGATATACATACCCATTCACTCACACATTCACACCTTCACTGCCAGAGCCCACGCACTGACAGCGGCACCGCATGACCTCACGAAAGATCTGCAGAGACCTGGTCCAAGTGTCTGTGGAAACCTCCCGCGCAACCACACGGTGACTAACAGAAAAGAAAAGGTAGTAGAGAAACAGGAAGCGGTAAAAAGAAGGAGGTTGGTTTTGAAGTGCATAAGAGGCACCTCTAGGTAGAAGAAAGTAGAGGAAGGGCTCGCAATGAGCAAAAGCGACAGAGGGAAAGGTGGATAGCAAAGCGGTCAGCAGCTCGGAATGAGGGAACATCATTCTTATGTGGCAGACGGGTGTTCGGGACAAGAACAGGTCCACGAGAGAAGAATAAGGCATAAGCGGAGATAGCGGGTTAAGAAAAGTATAGTTTTGGACAAGCGTCCAAGAGAAAGTACAGAGTTGTCCCTATAAAACACAGCGTAGTCTGAAGGACTACCTGCGATAATAATCCGACAAGATAAGATATACACATGTGTTGACATTCACTAGGCTCCTAAGAGAACTAGTGTGATAATTTTCCTAACGAGTGCTTCGACTACGATAAGAAAATCAGACAAAGATAGACACGACAACTTAAAAGTATCCTCACAGATACAAACACACAAAAACAAACTGTTTTAAGGTAGTTTTTTAAATCGGTAGCACCCTAAACACATAAAAATGCCCAATTCCAAGCAGTTAAATACAGATACACTGTCCCCATATGCTAAAACAACCGAGAATTTAATAAGGTAACGATAAGAAGCAATAGCACCTCACCACGAAGTTCAATAAAAAACAACGAAAAAAATGTTTATAAGTTATGTTGATTTAATAGAAAAACAAATAAAGATATAGTGTAATGATGTAGTATAATGTGGGCGATTGCAATAATTCAGAAGAAAAACACATGGAATAGACAATCCTAGCTTTTGCAACTGCGACTATGAACTATTTCTATCAATGGCATAGGTCGCGAACACTATGTGAGCCCAAAGAAGAAAGCATTCACTCAACATCAGCTAAAACCAATCATAAAAATTCAATGAGTTATTTCAACCAAAGTTACGACAATTACCATACAATTAAACCATATAAGAGAAATACTCCCTGTATGTTTGTTGTGGTTTGTTTAGTATTCTTCTTAAGTTTCTTTGGGAATTAAACCACTTATATTTTTTAAAATGATCTTTATTAACGTTTCGATCCATGTCCTAGGATCGTTGTCAAAATAATAAAAATAATAAAAACTTCAAGTTTGACGTTTATGACATAAATTGAAGGTTACTTTGATTTATTGATGTTTGAAATATTTGGTTTGAGTATACTAAGTAAAAATTTTTAAAATTTAAAAGAATGATTGCCTTCAATTTGTGTTGCGACCTGGGATCGACTTTCCTAAGGTAGCCAATACAACGTGAAATCAGCTGATTAATTTTTATTAGTGAATTTTATATAAATTCAATAATTTGGAAATTGGAAAACATTTTTAACATGTTTCTATTTATACAATTGAGAGATTTCTAATTTTATGTCTTATTTTACCGAGATTCATTTAATTGGGTTAAGCAACTTGTGGTTACCAAGATCCTAACATTTATAAATTGCGAAATAATGGTTTTCTAGTTAATATGTTTATTGTTATGTAATTAGTTATTGTATGTATAAATAGAAATCATGTATGTAGGCTGTATTTCATGTTAATATCGCAAGGAAAACCCAGGAAAACTTGCAATGCTACCTAGATATTGTGGGCATTTGATCTTTATTTGTTATTTCTTTTGTTATTTCTTTTAGTAATGGAATCCATTGTTTACTGAAAGTCACGGATTCGTTTGCAACGCAGTTATTTTTATGTAGGGTTATATAAGCAGCTTCTTTGATTTTGCGTTTTTGGTGGTTTTGTTCTTTGTCGATAATTTTGCGTCTTCCCATTTTATTTTATGACTGAGTCCCATGCATGTTGGCAAATCATGGATTTTTCAAATTTTCTATTTTTTATGTATGATTTATGTTCTTTTAATCGAACTTCAAATGGTCTGGAACTTTCCCCTATATAAAACTTATTACATTCGCACGGTATTTTGTAGATACAGTTTTTTGAACTTTGTATTGCGTTTTTGGGTTTTGTTTTTGTTAATTGTGCTCTTAGTGTATTGTTGGTTCTAAATACTGTTTTAATTCTAAATTTGTTTCCTATTCTTTGAATTTTTTCGGAGAATCCTTTTATGTATGGTATTGAGAGTATTTTGTGGTGTGTATCGGTGTTTTTGTTTTCTTTTTCTTTATTTTTAGGGTTTTTATTCATTTCTTTCTCTATTATTCTTTTAGGATATTTGTTTTCTATTAGTGTACATCTGATTAGGTCTTTCTCTTTCTTTAAAATTTCTTCGTTTGATGATATTAATTTTGCTCTATCATACATGGTTTTGATAATTCCTCGTTTGACACATTGTGGGTGGTTTGAATCGAAGTTTAAGTATCTGTTTGTGTGTGTTGGTTTTCTATATACCGATGTATTAATTGTTGTATTGTTTTTGCTAATTAGAATATCTAAAAACGGAAGTTTTCCATGTTGTTCTAATTCATATGTGAATTTAATAGTTGGTTTTATTTCGTTAATTGACTGTACAAAGTTTTTAATTGATTCTATATTATGAGGCCAAATAGCATAAACATCATCAACGTATCTCCACCAGATCAGTGGTTTTAATTCTTGTGTGAATATTACATCTTTTTCGAATTCCTCCATGAATATATTACTAAAGATTGGCGATAGTGGACTTCCCATTGCCATTCCGAAGCTTTGTTTGTAAAATTGATCATTTATTTGAAAATATGTGGTATTTACGCATAAACCAAGTAATTCCATAATCGATGATATACTTAGTTTTGTTCTTTCTTTAAGATTGCTATCTTTTTCTAGTTTGTTTTTTATAATATTAAGCGTTTTGTTTATAGGGACATTTGTGAAGAGATTTACTACATCAAAGCTTTCCATTATGTGTGTATTTTCAATTTTTATGTTTGATAGTTTTTCTAAAAAGTGTTGGTTGTTTTTAATGAAAGAATCCGTTTTACCTGCTAATGGATTTATAATTTTTAGTAGAAATTTTGCTAAATTATGGCATGGTGAATCTATGGAGCTTACGATAGGTCTTAAAGGAATGTCTTTTTTATGAATTTTTGGTAGACCGTAAAAGTGGGGTGGTTTACTGTAATGTGGGACTAGTTTACTTCTTTCTTTGTCTTCGAATTCATTTTTAAATTTAAATAGAGTTTTGTATATTTTATTTTCAATTGATTTTGTTGGGTCCGTTTCTAAACTGGTGTAATTCTCAGTGTTCAATAGTTCACTGATTTTTGTGTTATAATCGTTTTTATTCATTATTACTGTTGCATTGCCTTTGTCAGCAGGTAGAATTATAATTGAGTTATCGTTTTTTAGATTGCGAATTGCTTTTATTTCGTTATTACTTACATTTGGCTTTATTTTGTGATTCTTTTCTATTTCGATTTTACATCGTATTCTAAATTCGTTTGCTTGATCTTCTTCGAGTTGGTTTGCTGTTTTCTCAATACAGCTAATTATTTCAAAGGTTGGTATTGATTTTGGTGTTACTTGATGATGTTTATGCTATTTGGCCTCATAATATAGAATCAATTAAAAACTTTGTACAGTCAATTAACGAAATAGAACCAACTATTAAATTCACATATGAATTAGAACAACATGGAAAACTTCCGTTTTTAGATATTCTAATTAGCAAAAACAATACAACAATTAATACATCGGTATATAGAAAACCAACACACACAAACAGATACTTAAACTTGATTCAAACCACCCACAATGTGTCAAACGAGGAATTATCAAAACCATGTATGATAGAGCAAAATTAATATCATCAAGCGAAGAAATTTTAAAGAAAGAGAAAGACCTAATCAGATGTACACTAATAGAAAACAAATATCCTAAAAGAATAATAGAGAAAGAAATGAATAAAACCCTAAAAATAAAGAAAAGAAAACAAAAACACCGATACACACCACAAAATACTCTCAATACCATACATAAAAGGATTCTCCGAAAAATTCAAAGAATAGGAAACAAATTTAGAATTAAAACAGTATTTAGAACCAACAATACACTAAGAGCACAATTAACAAAAACAAAACCCAAAACGCATAATACAAAGTTCAAAAACTGTATCTACAAAATACCGTGCGAATGTAATAAGTTTTATATAGGGGAAAGTTCCAGACCATTTGAAGTTCGATTAAAAGAACATAAATCATACATAAAAAATAGAAAATTTGAAAAATCCATGATTTGCCAACATGCATGGGACTCCAGTCATAAAATAAAATGGGAAGACGCAAAAATTATCGACAAAGAACAAAACCACCAAAAACGCAAAATCAAAGAAGCTGCTTATATAACCCTACATAAAAATAACTGCGTTGCAAACGAATCCGTGACTTTCAGTAAACAATGGATTCCATTACTAAAAGAAATAACAAAAGAAATAACAAATAAAGATCAAATGCCCACAATATCTAGGTAGCATTGCAAGTTTTTCCTGGGTTTTCCTTGCGATATTAACATGAAATACAGCCTACATACATGATTTCTATTTATACATACAATAACTAATTACATAACAATAAACATATTAACTAGAAAACCATTATTTCGGCAATTTATAAATGTTAGGGGATCTTGGTAACCACAAGTTGCTTAACCCAATTAAATGAATCTCGGTAAAATAAGACATAAAATTAGAAATCTCTCAATTGTATAAATAGAAACATGTTAAAAAATGTTTTCCAATTTCCAAATTATTGAATTTATATAAAATTCACTAATAAAAATTAATCAGCTGATTTCACGTTAAGCGTATTGGCTACCTTAGGAAAGTCGATCCCAGGTCGCAACACAAATTGAAGGCAATCATTCTTTTAAATTTTAAAAAATTTTTACTTAGTATACTCAAACCAAATATTTCAAACATCAATAAATCAAAGTAACCTTCAATTTATGTCATAAACGTCAAACTTGAAGTTTTTATTATTTTTATTATTTTGACAACGATCCTAGGACATGGATCGAAACGTTAATAAAGATCATTTTAAAAAATATAAGTGGTTTAATTCCCAAAGAAACTTAAGAAGAATACATATAAGAGAAATACTAAGGACCGAACAATATGTAGTAGGAAAATTTCAAGGGTTAATTAAATGAAACGACAGAGTTATATTGGGGGGTGTAGAGGATGAAGTGATATATGAGTAACGGTAAGGTCGAGGAAAGTCAACGAAAAGAAAAAGATTGCTAAATTAAGGTAAGTAAAGTTAAACGTGTAAGAAATTATATACTATACGAGAGAAGGAATAAGTAATTAAAGATACTAATTGATGGTGAGGAGAAAAAATATTAGGTAAATCGTGAGGAGAATGGGACATAAAAAACTTAATTAGCATTTGGGTCAGCAGAGAATGGCTTAAGGTCTTTAATATGCCACCTGCCTTGGCGTTTTCCTTCAGTATCCTGAAGTTCGTAGATAAGGGGACTAATAACACGTGTGACTTTACAAAGAATGAATTTAGGGGCCAATTTTGAAGAAAATTTCTTAGATGCATCCGATAAGACATAGTTCTTTTTCCAAACCTGTTCGCCCAAGGCGAAGGAAATATTTCGCTTACGCAAGTTATAATGGTCCTTACTCTTTTCGTAAGCTTTCAACAAATTTTTTCTAACGTCGTTAAAGATAAGGTAGTGACTGTTGGTCCTTGTCCCAACGTACTTTATCGTCAAATTCGATTACGTTAGTATCGTCAGGCACTAAACCATAGTAACTCCCATCGATTGGGGTATATCTTCCAAAAACAAGAAAAGACGGAGTGAATTGGGTTGCTTCGTGTTTAGATGTACGCAAAGCTTGAGCAATTTTAAAGATATGTTCATCCCATGTAGTATGGTCTGAATCAATATAGGAAGAGATAGCGGTAATTAACACTCGATTTACTCTCTCGGTGGGGTTTACTTGGGGGTGATATTTTGCGTTAAACCAAATTTTTTGTACTTTGTAACTTTTAACGAAATTCTGAAAATCTTTAGAGATAAATTGTGCACCATTGTCACAAAGGATGATCTGTGGGACACCAAAGATAAGAAAGACATTCTGTTCTAGAAATTTAATTATTGCAGCGGAAGTAGCTTTACGTAGGGGTTGCACCATAACAAATTTAGAAAACCAATCGGTAACGACTAAAAGATATTGATTGCCTCTTTTCGATCGAGGGAGAGGTCCTAATAAGTCAAGCGATATTAATTGAAAGGGATAAGATACACGCTTAAAGTTACCCATTAAACCGGGACGAGCGTCTTGTGAACTCTTATGGGAACCACAAATTTTGCAGCTTTTTATGTAGCGACAAACAGATTGCTTAAGTGTGGGCCAGTAATATAATTCAGATATTTTAGCGAGAGTTTTTGTAACACCAAGGTGTGCAGCTAAGGGATCGTCGTGACATAATTTGAGCACCTCACTGCGGTTTGCCGTGGGCACTACCAGTTTCCATTCAGGTATATTCGATATTTTATGTGGGGACGAGGATACAAATTTATACAGTCTATTATTAGTTACTCGAAAGGTAGGAAATTTGTCAGGGGTATCAGAAACTTTTTTAATCATATTGAGGTACCAGGTATCCAGAATTAAATTTGGAAGGTTTAGAGAAACAACATCTCGGGATAAGGCATCAGGTACGATATTCAATTTGCCAGGCCTATGCCTAACGTCAAAAGTAAATTGGGATATACGCAAGTTCCATCTTGCCAAACGACCTGCGGGTTGTTTCAAGTTATTAAGCCAAGTGAGTGCTGCACAATCAGTGATTACGGTAAAGTGTGTACCTTCGACATATCCTCTAAACTTCTCAATGCCAAAGATAACGCCCAATAGTTCTCGTTCGGTAGCAGAATATTTTTGTTCGGCAGAAGTTAAGGCACGGCTTGCATAAGCGATTGGATGTTCTAAACCATTGCTTACCTGGAACAACATTGCACCTAACCCGGTAAGTGAGGCATCGGTTTGTATATAAAACTTATCGTCGAAATTTGGAGAGATTAAGATAGGTGCTGAAGTGATTAATGTTTTAATTTGTTCGAAAGCCTGTTGGGATTCTGAATTCCACTCTATAGTTTGGGATTTCTTTTTATTTTTGATTAAAGCAGTAATGGGTGCGGATATAGTTGAAAGATTAGGTAGAAAAATGCGATAATAGCTAATCATTCCTATCAAACGCTTGATTTCGGTAACAGTTTTAGGTGTTTTAAATTTAGTAATGGCATCAACTTTAGCAGGATCTGCTCGTAAGCCTGTCCCATCTATAATAAAACCGAGAAATGTAAGGGATGAACGACAAAATTGAGATTTTCCCAGTTTATCTTAAAACCTGCTGCGCTTAAACGTTCAGCAACTTCATCTAATGTGGCGATATGTTCATCGAAAGAACTTGAGATAACTAAGATATCATCTAAAACACAAAGGCACGTTCTTGATGTAAGATAGGACCTAACGTTTGATCCATAGTACGTTGTAAAGTTTGTGGAGCGTTACAGAGACCAAATGGCAAAAATTATATTCGAAAAGGCCTCGGCCTGGGACACAAAAAGCAGTTTTTGACGAGAAGATAAGTCAAGAGGTATCTGATAAAAGCTTGTCTTAAATCGATAGATGAGATAAATTTTGCGTTACGAAGCCTGCTCAAAATTGAGTCAGTTCTGGGTAGAGGTAAGCGTCTGGAACAGTAACAGAATTTAGCTTCCTGCCATCAAAACAGACACGCCATTCGTCATTCTTTTTCCGAACTAGCAATACGGGAGAGGTCCATGGTGAATTTGAAGGAGAGATAACACCAGATACTAACATTTTGTCTATTTCCGCATGTAAATGCTTTTGTAAGGCAGGCGATAAGGGATATTGACGTTGCTTAAAGGGAAGGGCATCACCTGTAGAGATAACGTGTGTTGCCGTTGTAACACAACCAAGTTCAGAGGTATTAAGTTTGCGAAATTTGTCGATCGTAGCGTTAAGAGTTACATTTTGGGAGTCAGTAAGAGAGATTTTGTTAGATATTCCTGTAGATGCACAGGAGTTCGTTTTAATGGAGGTTTGCCATGAAAAATCCTGAAAGTAAAGTGACAGATTAAAAAGTTTACAGAAATCAACGCCCAGTAGAAATGGATAAGCTAATGTAGGGACAATTAAAAATAAAACATCACGTTCAAGAGACTCTACACGAATTTTTAACTTAAGGGAACCGGTTACATGTATTTGATTATCGTCAGCTAAATTTATGGAAGTTTTTCGGAATAATTTGAATTTTGATATTTTGTTGAGATAATTGATGTAAACCTTCGTTATTTATAAGAGAACATGAAGAACCTGTATCCAATAAAGCAATTACATTTAGGAACCAATTGAGATAGATAAGTGTGGACGATTATCGAAGGGTTTTTAACAAGTTGTGAAACAGCGGTAGTCTTTTTATGATAAAAGGAATTGACGGTTTGTAACCACTTAGACCACTCGGCTGGAGTGGTATAGCATAATTCCTCTAATGAAGGTAAGGTATTTTGTACATTAATAGTAGCGGTATTATTATTAGATAAATTTAATGACGGTACAACGTTAGAAGAGGTTTTATAAGTTAAATTTATTGGCGTCTGTGTTCGTTGGATGGTTGGTGTTGAGGGCGATTTTGGTTTCTTGAGATATTCACACCCTGATTTAAAATATCTCGACGGGAGTTTCCCGATACGTTAGGATTACAGTTGGTGCAGTTAGATTTGTAGATATTTGAGCGACCACAACCATAACAAAAAATATTTCTGGGGTATGTGCAGACAGTATAGCTATGTCCACTTCGCTTGCAGTTCCAACAGGTAAGTGCGTTGTTAGTTACGGTAGGAGGAACGTTAAGTGTAGATAGTTTACGAGAAGATCGAACTTGGCAAGCTAAATCAGGTTCGAGAAGACCAGATAATTTCTCGGGTGGGGGTCGGTACTTGTCAATCCTTGACCTCACTTCTTGAAGAGAACGACATAGGTCTTTAAAGTGAGCTAGCGAAGATATGGGCTGTAATGCCAAACGTTCTGAGAAATGGGGGTTTAAATTTCTAAGTAATTGATCGATAATTTCTGATTCGGAAGGTTTTTTGTCAAGTCTGCTATATAAAGCTTCTAATGAGGTAATAAAAGAAACAACATTTTCATCGGGACCCTGAGTTCGGTTTCGGATTTCGTTCCAAAGGTCGTTAACGTAGCCATAAGGTAGGAAATCTCGTTTTAAACAAGCAACTAATTCATTCCAGGTAGAAATTCGGTGGCGTATGTTTCTATACCATATCAACGCTGAGCCTGCAAACAAATCACCAGCTGAGATAAATAGATCCTGGTCGGTACACCCGCGAGAAATTTTGAAATCGTTAATACGATCCAGAAAGGATGATAAAGAAACCTTGAATCGAACCCTTGAAAGTGAGACCCCATTTGTATACAGGTATAGGTTTTCCTACAGGTTTGGGTTCCATAAGCACAAGATTTGAAAAGGTAACGAGATATCTACGTCTGCATTAGGATTAAGTCGTTCCAAAACAATCCTTCGAGCAATAACACGTCAGACAACAAACTTTGTTTAGCTTGAGTCGCTTGGTCATCGTTATATAAAGATAAAGAATCGACACGTTGTTTGACGTGGGTTATTCTTGAAGTCAATCTCCCTAATTCGATATTAGTGGCACTAGGATCTGCTTTATGTATTATATTCGATATGTCGTCTAAAGATAATTTGATTTCCGTTACGTTAAGTTGCCAATCGCCAACAGGGTTTTTTAAGATAGCCATGCCCTTGGTTTCCTGTGCCAAAACAGCTCTAAGTTGGGATCGCCTATCATTCTGGTTGCTGGCCGCTATGATATTCCTACACTGCAGCTCGTAGATTAATTCCAGCGATTTTAAATGTGACACGTTCATTACGGATAGGATGTTCAAGACACGATATAAAAAAAAATATGCGATTTTGTCGCAGATTAGAAGGTAAAAAACACGTTGCACTTACTTTAAGGTAATACGATACAATATTTAGGAGAAGAACCTTGTTTAGAAACGTCACCGATAAAGAATAATGTGCATTTTAAGCTTTAATCAATGGAAACACCAAAAAAAACACATTTAAGGTATATCAAGCAAAATCAATGTTCAGTTAGATACATATTTTATAGATAATGACAGATAGGCCTTCCAAAAAATTGAAAATGGACACAGGTAAGCTATTTATTTCACTCAGTGTTTTTTTTTAAACACTAAATTTTCATGTAAATGGATAAATTATAATGCAGCTTTTAGAATGTGACACAAAAGCTTCAAAAAATCTGTCTTCTAACGTTAAAAACGCAACAAAAGTTATATTTATAATAGATAATCCTGTAATAACTGCATTTGAAGGGATCTACACAAGATAATTGCTTAATAACAAGATATATTCTTCATAAGTTAGCAGAAAAAATGTTCAATTTAGAAAATATACTCTACAATATAGTATTTAGTCAACACTCACAAGAATTCATAGTTTAATCTTACATAAAAATGTTATTAAAAAAGGCAATTTCTTTGAACACTGTCTGTAGCCTAAGGTATCTCTAAAACGAGCTTAATTACAGGTACAGGTAGATGACAAACACTAGTGTTTTAAACACATGAGATAATTTCAGGTGCAAAAAAATTTTTTTTGGGTTATATTTTAGCTGATATAAGGTTTTTATTATTACTTTAAACGATATTTAGTAAATAAAATTAAAAATAATGCATAATTATTGTACTCACTTGAACATTTAGGTTAGTGAATATCCATATAGAAATTAACTGTTTGTATAAACACTACACACGCGTTTCAATTCAACCAAAACATATTTTAGGCACTGCAATTATGAAAAATATTATTTTTTGTTACATTAAAGTAGATAGAATGACATGTTTTCAGATAAAAAATTTTTTTTATGCCTATCGCGGGTTTTAATTACGTACGTAATCTGTCAATTGAAAAATTCTGGGGGAATATTGCAAAACTGCCAACTGAAATTTAAAAGTATCACAGATAACTTATGCTGAATAGATAGGTAAAAATTCTTGGTTTGATTTAGATGAAAAAGCCTGATTATCCTTAATTAACCTTCCATAAGCTACCACCCAAAATACACACACGTTGGGCGCCAAATTGTTATCGGCAACGTTAAGATAAACGGTAATTAACATTTTAAAGTTCGATATTAAAACACCGGGAATAAGATATAAGAGACACGATCAACAGTTGGCAACGCGAACTCTTATACAGATTTAGGGCGATACCAATTATTGATACGTGTCGGAATATTGCGTAATAATACGCAATACGCAATTTAAACAAACTATAGCACCAAAATTAATGCATGCAAGTTATGAAAAGTACTCACATCAGGTATTTTTCCTTCAGTAGGCCCGTAACCACGCATCCATGCTCCTTCTGGAGTAGAGATGGCGTCGACGCTACCAAATTCGTCAAGGAACAGCTTCGGCTAGCCAGCGGAAGTCACGAGGTCATCCTCCGGCGTGAAGTTCGGTAGTCCCTGGTGGTAGTAGATTTACCTATGTAAGGTTTGGTCAGGAAGGAGGTAAGGGAGACAAACAAAGATAAAATTTAGGGAAGGAAATACATAGATAAAACCCTAAGATACGTTACCAAACAATCACTTGCACATAACTCGACGATCAAAGGCAAAATGCCACGATTCAGGGCGAGAATCGCGGAAACACGACCCCACTCTCCTTTTAGCATTGTCCTACCCCTATAAGGATATTCCTTCTGCGCAAACTCACTATTGTGACGTGCCGGAAGCGCCGCCCCAGTCTATTTAAAAATGTTCGCGCGTCTTGCGTATTTAAAATTATGGCGGGAAGCCTCCGCACATCAAGAAAACTACTTAACCTAAAATGTTAGAGTGCAAATTCAGTTTGCACGTAACACATTCCACACTCCGACTCGCAAAATGTTCCCAACTCTTATTTTTAACTTTCCGATTGCACCCCCCAGAGTAGTCCCATTCCGGAGATCCGAATGGGGGACTGTTTTAACTCCGGAATCTTTTACCTCAGAGAATGCCATCATTTTATTATAGTTTAGATACACTGTGTACTTGGGAGATAATGTGGTGGTTTCCAGTTCCTTCCACATCGCGGTAGTGTGTCTTAGACTGTCATACCGACCCCCATGGTATCTGCCAATTTAAATACCGAAAGAGCCGCTGCCCTCTTTAGGGGACCTGTCTTAGTCATATGTATATCTATTCAAATCTATTTCAATAGTTTCGCAAACACTTTAGAATATGCTGGAGTACATTTATTATTATTCCCAAAAAATTCAAGGAATATAAACATTACTCAATTCATCATATGGATGGCCCTGAACTTAACTCTGCTGAAACACATCTACTTGCATTTTTATGGTAATGTATTCTTTTCACTGACCATATAATTTGCTAACACAAATTTTAGGTTTACAGGGAACAAGAGTTGCATCCGAGAAGTAGCAAATCATTTCAGAATGGCAGATTTAACTTTATTTGGTGTGCCAGAACGTGTTACAAACTTTTTATAAGAAATTGTCCCAGAAATTAGTAAATTTCCTAATGCTATTGAAGTAAAGCTTCAAATTAGTAGACATTTTGAAGCAGTGCGTGGTTATACTATTTTGTTGTACATCAATAAGTATTATGCTATTTCAGATAAACAGAATTCCTAATGTATTGGGTTGCATAGACGGAACATATATCCCTATAAAAACACCAGCTCATAAAATAAAATCAACGTACGTTAATCGACACGATTAAGTTTCTATCACTTTGCAAGCCATATGCAATAGCAACAAAAAATTTCAAGATGTCTTCACGGAGTCTCAAGTAAAATACACAATGCTAGAGTATATACTCTTTCAGACATGTGTGATCTTATACCAGTAATATGTGGAAATCAATTTCATTTGTTGGGAGATTCTGCATATCTCCTACGGAAATTTTTAATTACTCCATATAGGGATTGTGGCAACCTAACCAATGAGGAAATAAATTTTAATTACAAGTTTAGTGCCACTCATGTTTGTATCGAAAATGCATTTGGGTTACCAAAACAAAGATTTCGACAGCTAATTCGTACAGATTTCCAGACTGTGGATAAAACTTCCAAGTTTGTAATTGCATGCTGTGTTCTCCACAATTTATGTATTGATGTTGATGATGAATGGAGTGAAGATAACTCTGATTCTGAACAATGTAGCAGGCCAAGTGATGTATACCGAATGTCATACAGTGAAGCTTCCTCGAAGCAGGAAGGAGAAGTCAAACGATAGCTTTTATGTATATTAGTCAATAATTAAGAGTAATTGAGTAATTTTATTATTAATTGTATTAATATACGACAAAAGATATTAAACAAAATATTTACAAACTAACACTTATGAATTTTTGCGTAATTGATTAAAATACTTTTCTAAAAGGGCAATTTTTTTGTTGAAAACGTGTATCGCAACTTTCTTCTCTCTCTTTATGAATTTGCAGCAACTTTTGTGCAATTATGTTTTTATTTTTTTGCTTTTTAATAAGTTTTATTATTCTGGTGTCACTGACGCTCTTTAATACCTCAGGTTGAATACTATCATCATTCGAGGATATTTTTCGCAGTTCATCTTCAAATTCTATAATTTCTCTCCTTGCACCGGAAGTTTTATTATTGTTACTGCTATTTTTTTTATTTTTAACACTTTTAAATGTTTTCATACTGCGCAGCTGTCTTATGTACTTTAAGTTTAGTTAAAAGACATGTGCTCGTGTTCTCACAGTTTCTTTTTGCATTTAAATTTCCGCATGGGCCCGATTTCTTGGAATAATTCACCATATTTGTCCAACAAAAACTGAGTCTCTTCAGAAGACCACTCAATCTTAAAAAAAGAGGCGAATTACATGTTGATATAGTAGAACAATGTGCTTATGTTGGATGATCAGTTGGTAGATGGTTCACAACTACTAGTTGAGGGGACTGCCTTAGTGCTGCTTATCGGCTCTGATAGGATATTTGCATCAATTAACTCTTGTTTCTCTGTTGGAATTAAGGTTTCATAATCTATTGAAATTTTATATTTGATTTTGGTTTAATCGGTAATGTCAAACTACTTATCATTTGAATCTTGAAATTTACACAATAATTTGTTTTCGCTATTCATTTGAACGTTCCTTGATTCATCATACAAAAAGTCTAAAAACTTGACAAACTCCATGGCGGTTGCGAACGAATATAGCGGATGATAGACAAATGTCAAAAGTTATCTTTGATTCTGGGGCGGTTCGCGGTGTGTTCCAGAATTGCTTGATCCGAGCAAGTGTAAATAAAGCACTTGCTTCATTCTGAAGTAGGGCAACCTTACTCGGTGTGCGGTATGGTCACCCGAATGTGCCATAAGTAAAATAAGTGAAGTGTACAAACTAAAGAGAGGTGCACAACAAAGTAACAATTGGATATTAAAATATTACTGTATACCATAGTAATGTAGGTTTAACTAGAACCTACTCTATTTGAATGAGACATAATGTAATGATTTCTTTAATGAATATAGAGTACAATCAAACAAATGGAACGAATGATGGTGTTTATTAATTAGTGTACACATCCCATCAATAGAAAAAAATAACCAAAGTTTGTTCTATGGAACCCAATAAACAAAATTTTATGATTCCTAGTAACTCTAGGAGGCACGTGTATACATATCTTCTGTAAAAGTTCAAGGCAATTAATATGACAATTCAAAACATCAAAACATCATTGGTACACATACTATCAGATAGAAAGCACATATTCAAAACCGACATGGCAGTGTGCTTGTTATTTAAAGTTACTTGATGGCTCAGCTTATACAAAATGCATTTAAGAAATCTATCCTCAACACGCTTGATCAAGTCGGAATAACAGTGGTAAATTGGATTCCAGACAGGCGACGCATATGCAAAAGATCAACGGACCAGAGAGATGTATGATATTTTTATTGAGTTAATATTTGTTAATTATTTAGTATTTCTTTTAACAAATCCAAGCACATGTATTGCTTTGGCTAAATCAATCGTTTCAGTTAATATCTCTAAAACTCGACTATTTAAAGAATAAAATGTCATGAACGGATTATGTTTTCATAAAATCTTAGGCAATAACATTTATTAATGTTTAACTGTAATTCGGTATGATCACACCATTCACAAAAATCTATCAAGATCAGATTGAAGTAATAAATGATCATTAGGTGAATAAATAGACATAAGTATTTTAATATCATCTGCAAACAAAAGAAACTTTGAAAACTTAAAAGTCAATTTAATATCATTTATGAACAATACAAATAAGATTGGACCAAGGTGAGAACCTTGTGGAACACTTGGTTTAACTACAATTTCTTTTGATATAAAATTTGGGATTTTAACAAACTGACTTCTCCCAATAAGGTAGTTAGATATCCAACCAAGCAAAAATTCTCCAATGTCAATTGTTGCAAGTGTAGTCAAAACTAGTCTATGGCTGACAGTATCAAACGTCTTTCTAAAATCACCATAAATACAATCAACTTGATGACCTCTTTCAAAAGTAGTAGTAATAAATTTACAAACAACAATAAGTTGGTTGTGGTAGAGCGTCAACACAGAAACCATGTTATTAATCAATAATTAAATTTCTAAATGTAAAGGCCAGGTTATCTGAGATAAAACTTCAAAATTTTTGGTATACAACTAATTAACGAAATAGGCCTATAATTAGAAATATTAGACTTATCACCTGATTTATGAACTGGAGTAACAAAACTAGCTTTCCACACTGGAAACATGCCTTTACTTACGGACAGATTAGATAATATGAATAAGGATTTTGAGATAGTACAAACACAATTTTTCAAAAATATAGGTGAAACTTCATCAGAACCAGGAGATATATTTACATCAATATTGTTTATTTTTGAGTAAATGTCTGCTAAATCAATATTAAAATGTGAAACATTGATATAAGATGAATTATTGTTTATAGTAGACATATTATGTCCACTAGTACTAACATAAATAGGTTGCAAATAAATCAGCAATCTCATTGCCTTTACAAGCAACCTCATTATTATAAAACTACGTATTTGGAATTCCATAATCATCCCTTAGTCTACTAGCGAAACTCCAAAATTGTTTACATTGTCAGAAATGGAGTTCTCAATGTTACATACATAATTCCTATAACAATTGGTTGCTAATTTTTTTGTCTATTCCTTAAATTAGAAAAAATAAGGTAATTATGAACAGAGTTTGTAGACTTGTATATCTTGTGGGTCATTATGCTTTTAAACATCCTGCATGTTGTATTATTTTCTGGTATTTTGATTGCCAAGCCAATTTTAAATGGGCGAAGCGAAATGCAGTGTAGGTGAGCTTACCCAATTTTGGAGGTCAAACAAAGATATTTTGAAGCCGAGTGAGACACAGTTTTCAACTGATTAAACTATCATTGCTCATCATTAGGTTTTCACCCCTGGAACTGGTTGGATGCATACCTCCATTGATTTTTATTCGGAGCTAACCTATACATTTCCCTGAAATTTCGACAGCCTACATCTTTCACTATCCGTGAACAATACTCTAAATTAGGTCTCACTTTATCTCTCTTTTTTCCTTTCTCTGCTTCTAACACACTATTCCCTCATTCTTTAGAAAATGTTCTATCATCATATTTCTCTTATTTTTTGACTGTTTTCTATAGTTTCCACATATTTCTTTCTTCCCCTATCATTTCTATTACTTCTTTGTTCTTGACTTTGTTTGTCCATGATATCTTTATCATACATCTGTAGCACTACATTTCAAGTGCTTCTATCTTTTTTCTGTTCACTTCTCCTCCTATCCACGTTTCACAGCCATAGTGCTGTGCTCCACACATGCTTTTGACAGTCCATTACGTGTTCTTTGTTTTTTGTCTTCGAACATAGTAGTTCTTCTTAATCTTGTTTGGGAATTAAACCACTCATAGTTTTTAAAATCATCTTTATTTACGTTTCGGTCCATGACCTAGGTCAAGAGTGGTTTCATTCCCAAAGATTAAGAAGAATGCTAAACAAACCACAACAAACATACAGGGAACATAGTAGTGTTTAAGTAACTTGCAAAAATCTACTATTAAATTATATTAGCTGTTAGATCATATTGCCTTTGTATTATGATATCCATCTTTTGTAAATAGAATTAAGTAGTTACTGGAATTAGAACAAAAAATGTTTTATTATTTTTTATGTTTGAAAGATGTTGTCATTCTTATTAGTTGTAAAGATTGTATTTCAGTAAAGTAAAAGGACATGTTTGGGATCTAATTCACTTCAGGATATGGGCCCAGGGTATGCCCAATGCTAAAAGATGCTAGGAATATAATACAGTAAAAAGGTTAAAAGGGAATAAATAAGAAAGCAAAACCCGAGGACGGTTTGGACACGGAATTTCAGATTATAAATATGGCACATGCAGGAACAGGAAAGAACAATTATTATGTAATAGATGCTTTAAACGGAAATAATTACTGCAACTGGAAGTTTCGTATGGAAATGATATTAGCGGAGAATGTAGTCTTGGAATGCGTGCAGAAAGAAATGAAAAATTTACAAAATGAAACGGAACAAATGGAAAACGTGCAAAAGCAAACAAAAGCCAAATCCCTAATTGTACAATATGTTCAAGACAATCAGCTTGAATATTTAAGGGATAAAGAGAGTGCATTTAAAATATGGGAAAATTAGAGGAAAGTATGAAAAGAAAGGATTACCGGGACAATTATACTTAAAGCAAAAATTACTATCAATGAAATTGCATGAGAAACAGCCAGTGGAAGGATTTATTTTAGAATTTGGAGAACTTGTGAGACAATTAAAGGTGTCTCGAGTAAAGTTAAGCAATGAGGATCTTATTTGCAATTTATTATTAAGTTTACCAAACTAATACGAAACAATAGTTAGCATGTTACATGCCGAAAATCGGCATTTAAACATTTCTGTAAGTTTCTAATTTGCAAATGAATTCGCGCCAATAATTTAAAAGACTTGTGCGTGCATTTCTGTCACTTTAGATAGTTGCGTTTGCGCAAGAGAATGCGCAGACACAGAGTGGAAAAAAGGTGGTGATTTCCGTCATGTCAGGACTAGTCAACTAAACGTCGACGAGTGTGGTTATCTGTGTGCCTTTGTCTTCTTTTTTTCAGGTAATGTAGGTTTCCTTTCATCTCTACCTGATATCGTTCCTCCTACCTGTATTCCTTTCGTATCTCTACAACAAGACAAATTTTAATTTGATTCCGACAAGGGGACAAAAGGACGACCCACGCCCAGAATGCTCAACAAACGCGGAGAGCCTAACGCGAGAATAGCTGCCATGTTGTGAAGAGCTCTACATTTTATGTGAGTACCTTTATCTTTTTTGTATGTGATAATAATTTGTAACATGAATATGACGTAACCCCTTATTGCACAACATTTTGCATGTATTTATTATTGTTACCAACTGTCGTAGTGGCTCTTATACATTGTGCATCGGGACTTTAAAAGTATACCTTAGAGTATAGAACCATGAAGTATAACAAGCATAATTGAAAATACACCTGATATGACTTTTGAAATGGTCAGGAATAAACTAATAAGTGAATGCGAAAAGAGCCGACTAAATAAACGCAAAAGGAGAGTTATAGAGAGAGCACCCATAATGATTCATATGCCTTTCATTTGCAAAATAGGAGCAAATGTTTTCGATGTGGTGACATTGGTCATTTCAAGAGGGAATGTAAGAAGAATATTAGCTCAAGGAACACTTCATAAAATAAAAATGCCGAATTAGAGCCCGGAATGAGCAGTCACTGGAACAAGAGCAATAATAGTAAAAATTACGGAGCATATAGGTATGTTTAAAATTGCAGATATCAAGGTGGATTCAGAGGTGAAACAAGTTATCGAGGACAAGGTATGAACTACTCTAACAATTCTTTTCACAAAAGTAATTATGTTAGTAATGACGACAATGAAACAAAGAATCTACCGACAGAAGAAGAAACAGATACATGCTTTTTTTAGGAGAGAATAAGAATAATGTAAGCAAAAATGGAATGAAGGCTAATTTAAGTTTCTTTATAGATTCAGGGTGTACTGACCACATGGCCATTGATAGGTGTTATTTTTCTGAGTTATTAATACTTAAAGTACCTATAAGAATAGCTATCAGTAGCAAAGAACGATAACTATATTTTAGTTGAAGGTGTACGAGAAATAAAAGTATTCAGTAATGCGGGAAATGAGTTCAAATTGCGAAATAAGAAATGTTTTGTATGTTCCTTACTTGCAGAAGAATTTGTTAAGCGTTAGGAAATAAATGGCAGATGTAAAAGTTCAATTTGAAAATGCTGAAGTAAGATTATTTAAAAATAATAATTTGATTGATATTGGAAGGAGAGCAAATCTATATGAAATATCTTTTTATCTATGCATTACCAAACGTATGATAGTTGAAAATGTAGAAAATAAATTTATGATGTGACATAAGAGATATGGACACATAGATTTCACTGGTTTTAAAAGAAATAATAAATAAAGGGCTAGTCATAGGAAGGGAAAATGTGTAACGATTCAAGAAGTAGATTTTTGTGATCCTTGCATTAGTGGCAAGATGGCACGGTTTCCATTCGAAATGCGTGCGAGAAGTAAAAGGTTTCTAGAAATTGCGTATTCTGACCTTTGTGGTCCAATTTCACCATTAACTCATAACAGTTATAAATATTTTATAACTTTTATTGATGATTTTTCGAATTTTGCCGTAGTATATTTAATAAAAGACAAGAATGAAGCTTTTAAGGAGTTTAAAGAATATCTTAGTATGGCCGAGGTACAATTTAATAAAAACAATTCAAAATTAAGGTGTGATAATGAGGGTGAATACATATCAAGGGAACTTAAAAGTTTTTGTATAGAAAGGGGAATAATTTTAAATTATACAGTCCCTGACGGTCCACAACAAAACGGAAAGGCTGAGAGAAGGAACAAGTTTAGTAGAAAGATGTAGAGCATTCATAGAATCAGAGATGCCAAAAGAATTTTGGGGTGAAGAGGTTAGAACGATTAATTACATCATAAATAGGGGAACATTGGCTAATTAAAGCAGTGTAACACCTGCAGAAGTGTGGTATAATAAAAAGTTGGATGTATCAAACTTTAGGGTATTTGGGTGTCTCGTATATAGTCTTATTCCAAAAAAATGCAGGGATAAGTTTGATCCAAAAGTGGAAAAATGTGTAATGATGAGATATGCACCTATGGGTTATAGGCTTTGGAATCTTTTATTTATTTATTTATTTATTTACGGTTAAACAAACCATTTAACAATAGAAACTTATATCAAAATAAATTAAATATAAAAAAGAAAATTTACGCTAACCTTTTTTTTATGACCTATGTATTATCATTCAAATTAAATAAATTCCTCCGTAGTAATGTCTTAAACTTATTGAAACTTAGATTAAAGATATCAATATCTTTCAAATATAAATTAGCAAAATGCGAAATACGAGAAGTAATACAAAAGTGCTTTCCATAATTTGTTCTATGAAAATCAACATTAAATAAATCATGATTTCTTATATTAAACCTATGAGATAAAATACCAAAACTTTCAAGAATTTCAGAGCAGTTAATTACACTATTAAATACTTTATATAAGAAACAAAGATCAAAAAATAAACGCCTTTTTTCTAAAGTAGTTAAACCTAGATAAGTTAAAATAGTAATATAGTTTTCAGAGGAGTACATAATATTAAATTTAAAACAAACAAATTTAACAATTCTTTTTTGAACATTTTCAAGTCTATTTTTATGACTATAAGTATTAGGGCTCCAAATAATAGAACAATATTCAAGTATGGAGCGCACGTAACTAATGTATAATAATAAAACTGTTCTTAGTTGATAAAAATCTTGAGATTGTCTTTTTACAAAACCTGCCATTTTATTGGCTCTGTTTAGAATATAGTCAATTTGTATGTCCATATTTAGGTTTCTACTAAATAACACACCTAAGTCACGAATGTTTAAAACAGTGTCCAAGACTACATTGGAGATAGAATAATTATAACTATTATTAACACGTTTCTTTGAAAATCTTATACATTTACATTTGGAGATGCTCAAATATAAATAATTTTTGTCACACCATGATTTTATTGAATCTATATCCTTTTGAACTAACAAGCAATCCTGTACTTGCTCAACTTTCCTGAAGATTTTTCTATCATCAGCATACATCAAAATTTCACAGCTCTTAATTACAGATGTAACATCATTAATATACAATACAAACATCAATGGACCAAGATGAGATCCCTGTGGAACACCAGAGTTAACAGTAATTGGATGTGATTCCTCATCATTTATTTTTACAGTTTGTATTCTGTTAGAAAGATAAGAGTTAATCCAGTTCACAGTTTGATTATCAAAACCTACAGAAGATAACTTAAGAAGAAGCAAATTTATGTTGATGCGATCGAAAGCTTTTCGCATGTCCAAATATATACAATCTATATTATGACCAGATTCTAGATTATTAACAATGTAGTCAACTAAGATATATAAATTGGTGGTTGTAGAACGTCCTTTGACAAATCCATGTTGTTGAGGAACTATAGTGTGCTTTATGGCACTATATATTTGATCAAAATCAATGATTCAAATATCTTAGCGATAGATGACATTATAGAAATGCTTCTATAATTTTTTACATTTGATCTATCTCCATTTTTGAAAACGGGAACAATAAACGAATTCTTCCAGTATTGTGGAAATTCAGCTAGATGTATGGATTTATTAAAATAATTTCTAAAGGTTCGCATAATACCCAGGATAATTCCTTTAAAAATAGCGATGGAACTCCATCCGGACCAGATGAAGCTTTTCTATCTAAGGAGTTCAATTTCTTTAAAATATCATCAGATGATATGTAAACAAGTTTTACATTCATGACTTCATTAATACAATTACAAAGATAATTAGTGCTATTGCTATTGTGTTGACAATAGACTGTTTGAAAATACTTAGCAAACAAGTTTGTGATGTTTTTCATATCACTTGCAGAATCTGTATCATAATTCATAGTGTTTGGTATACCATTATTTGTTTTTTGTGAGTCAATGTAATACCAAAAGCATCTAACATTGTCAAAAATTTGTTTCTCAGTATCATTGATATATGATTTCCTACATCTTGTAATAGCATGTTTACAAAGCATTCTAACCTTTTTAAATTCATTATAATTGTCAATTGACCCTGATTGCTTGTATTTTTTATGTAGAATCTTCTTTAACTGAATTAGTTGTTGACATTTCTTATCAAACCATCGAGAATACTTTTTTTTTAGTATTACCTGCTTACGAGAAATAAATTTGTTAATTGTGTCATTAATTATTTCATAAAAAATGTCAAGACAATGGTCTAAGGATATAGATTCATTCAATATTTTCCAGTCTATACCTTGAAGGTAAATGCCTATCTCATCATAAGGAGCATTTATAAAATCAATATATGTTTTTAAAACATTTTGACTATCCATATGATTTAAATTAGGAAAGTTGATTAAAAGTGTTGGATGGTGTTGATCACAAGGCTCAAGTAAAGGATCACTTTTAGTTACGATAATTGAGTTAGTGTTACAAAATACTAGATCCAAAATTACTTCATTCTGATTGATTACGTTATTAAATTGATTTAAATTGTAATATGAAAAATTATCAACTATTTCAGGTTCCATTGGAGTGGTTATATGTGAAGGTATTAGAAAATTAGAATCATCAATATTATTCCAAAAAATATTAGGTAGATTATAATCACCCATTAAACATATTTTGTGTGTAGGGTATTTCTCACAAATGTGTTTAACAAATGTTACATGTTGTTCATATATCGCAGTAGGGGAATTAGGAGGTATGTATACAGCACATAATATTAACTGATGATCACCTAGGTGCAATTCAATAGAAACTGACTCAATGTTAGTGTTTAATTCGTTTACAAGTTTGGAAGATATGATTTTATTTATGGCTATCAAAACACCACCTCCTAGTGTCTTTGCACTGGTGATTGATGACCTATCTTTTCGATAAACAATGTATCGTGAATCAATTAACTCACAACTATTAAAATCATCAGAAAGTCATGTTTCCGATAACACAATTATGGAATAGTCGTTATTTAAAATATTATCATAAAGATTTTTAATTTTAGTCCAAAACCTCGAACATTTTGATACACTATATCTAAGTTTTGTTTTTGTTGTACTGTTGATCTTGAAAATTTGAATTAGTTTTTGAATTTTTTTTATCAATAAATTTTCTTATTGCAACCCCATTAGGCCAAAAAGAAGGATTCATAACATTTTCCATATATGCAGAATTTATTGTGAGCATAAAAGAACTGTAGCTTTCAGGATATTTAGAATTAAGTTTTTCTATTGTAACATGTGTGGGAATGTTATCTTGCAAACATTCATTCAATTTATTAACCGCAAAGGATATAATTTTTTGTTCGTCAACAGTGGGATTAATTCTTGTGAGATGCAATTTAGAGTATCTAACTTTGCGTGCAACAGCTATAAAACCATCTGATGATATACAATCATTATTTACCATTCCTGTCCAATAATTAACTTATTCTTATTTCTGATAAATGCAGACTGATTAATCTTTAAATCACTATTATTAGAATTATTAGAAGCAACAACACTGCTATATGAATTTTTATTTAAAGCATGTGGCAAGACACTTTCTGTTGATTCTTTACCAGATGATCCATTGTAATAATCTAGACTTATGTCAACCTGCTTGGCTTTTTGTAAACCATCATTAACAAGAGCTTTTTCAATACTAGCCTTACTAATTAATTTTGAACCAATGTTATCTTTAGTAAGTAATTTTATTAACTCAATATTGCTAGATTTTAATATAACAATTTCTTCCTTCAATTCTTTAATTTGTTGTTTTAAAACTACTGTCTCTGATTGGACTATCTCAATTAAAATTCTTTTAAACTCATCTCCTAAAAAAAATGAAGAACTTGCCCCATATTCATTATGTGACTCTTCTTCTACTTGAATTTCATTAACAACACTTGTTATCTTAGTTTTATTATCATTATTCAAAACTGCATTATCAATACCTCCATTGTTGTTGTCACAATTTAAACAATAATAAAGTTTATCTCCATTACTATTAACTTTTATGATACCTTTTCGGTCACTACATGAATAATGAATTTTGCTTCTGCACTTGACACACTCAAAATATTTTGATACTACTTTTTTACTACAATATGAACAAAAATTAACTGGTAGACTTACAGATGACTGTTCATTGGTAGCCATCTTGTTTACAGATTATAAAACAGATCATAAAACCAAAAAGATTATAATATCACGGAATGTAGAGTTTGACGAAAATAATTTTTGGTTTTAAAGATAGTAGTACTAGTAAACGATGGTAAATAGGAGGCTAGGGAAAACGAAGAAATAGATTTTGAAAATGATAATAAACAAGAAGGTGAGTTAGAGGAAAATGTTTCAGATAAGAAAATTAATATGATAGTTAAGTTGCCATCAAAGCTCAAAGACCATGAAATGTATATGGCATTCGATGCATGTAGTTCTTTGGATATTGTACCTTGTTACGTGCCAAGGGTCACTTTAACATTTATGTTAAGTTTTCTTGATATACGGAAGTTTCCCGCCATAATTTTCAAATACGCGAGACGCGAGAATTTTTAAAATGAACTAGGCGGCGCTTCCGGCACGTCCGAGTAGTGAGTTTGCGCAAGAGTGCATATCCCTATAGGGGTATACCAATAGGAGACAAAGAGTGGGGTCGAGTTTCGCGGTTCTCGCCCTGAATCGTGGCTATTTTGCCTTGGATCGTGAAGTTATGTGCACGTGATTGTCTGGTAACGTATCTTAGGGTTTACCTATGTAGAAATCCCTTCTCTAATTATCTTTTTGTTTGTCTACCTCTACCTCCTTCCTGTCAAATCCCTACATAGGTAAGAATCTGTGTCACCTAGGGCCTACCGACCTCCACATCTGTAGATGGAGAGACCTCATGTCCACCTCAGCTAGCCGAGCTGTTCCTTACGCATTTGATAGCGTCGACGGATCCCGAGGACTTCAGAGAAGCGAACTGTAACGCAATCCCGCCGGATACCGGATTCCTTATGTAAGTAATCTTTGCTTATCTTGTGTTAAAATGACTCTCGTTTATCTTTAATTGTTTAATTTTTATATTGCAAATTATTGTGCAATATCGATGACATCATCAGTAGTTGACGCGCCGAAATCCGTATAAGAGTCGGCGCTGCCAACTGTGATAGTGTCTCTTACACCACGTTACCGGTGTAGTAAATATCGAACTTTAAATTTTAACTACCGTTTTGCATATAATAATATGGCGCTCCAACATCTTATTTAGGTGATACTATACCTATGGAATGTATAAATTAATTTTAAACATGCTTTTTCATTTAAATAATCCCCTTAAATTTCATGATCTATGTTACCTAAGATATCTGTGAAGTTTTTAATTTCATGTTGGTAGCTTGGAAAAATTTACTAGAATATTTTCAGAAGTGACAGATTAGCGTTAGTAATGAAAAAAACGATCACTTTTATCATTGTAATAAATAGTTTTATCTAAAAAAACGTCATTCTATTTACCTTAATGTAACTTTAAAAAAATACTGTTCATAACTACAATTGCCTAAAATATGTGTTATTTATCTGGAAACGTGTGTTAGTGTTTATATAGAACTTCAAATTTTTACCAGGATAGATAACCTTACTTTTTCAAGTACGTATAATAAATATTTTTAATTGCATTTCGTAAATACCGTTACTGAATAATTAGTTACCTTGATTACATGCCGTTAAAACACGTTTATTACAAAATTATCTACATATACTAAATTAAAATATCTTTGTTCGTTTTCTTAACCTTAAAAGCCCGTTTTTGAAACTTCAATGCACATCCTTCTACGTTTTATTGTAAAAACTGTTTCAATTAACAATATCTCAAATACCTTCACAAGAAAATCTTGTGTTTAAAAAACACTGAGTGAAATAAATTGCTTATTATATCTTTTTAAGAAGTGTTTGACTATACCTTGTTTCCTTTATAGGTTAAATGACATATTACCTGCGTGCATTTTCTATTTAGGAGGGCCTTTCTGTATTTATCAACAAAATATGTATTTAATTGAACATTGATTTTGCTTGCATACACCCTAAATGTGTTTCTTTAGTGTGTTAATTAATTAACGCTTTAACATTTGCATATTATTCTTTATCGGTGACGTTCTAACAAGTTCTTACCCCTAAATACCGTATCGTATTAACTTAAAGTAGCTGCAACGTTTTTTTACCACCTGATCTGCGTCAAAATCGCATATTTTATATATAGTATCTCGAATATTCTATTCACCATGAACGTGTCACATTTAAAATCCCCCGAATTAATCTACGAGCTTGAGTGTAGGAATAATTACCTATTAAAAATATAACTTTTGTTTGTTTTCTTAACCTAGAAATGCGGTTTATAAAGTTCTTGCCTTATATATAATAACGAATTTACCTAAATTATATTTTTTACCTTCCAAAATGTTGTAATAAAATGCATCTCTTTATATCTGTGCCTTTGAATATTAAAGTAAAGAAATTTTCGTTAACGTTATTATTTAAACTCATTTAGGATACTTGTTAACTACCGCAATATCGAAAGGACATTCCAAAAATTTGGTATACCTTTGTATATATGTATCGTGGAATTTTTCTTTCATGTTGCGAGTTTGATTTTGTCTAACGGCATTTTTTTTTAGTTATTAAAATTTCAACCTACCTTAACATCTATCGAGCGAGGTTTACTGTCGAATTTGGTCGTCCAGTGGTATATGAGTCGAGACGAGACCCAAGGGTTGGTCGCTCCGCGTTACTTAAATCTAGACGAGGATTCGGTTGGTAAGTTTGTCGCTTTAATTTGTAAATCATTTTTTAATAATGATGTTGAAATTTTCCCTTATTGGGTTGGAAAGAACTCAAATGAGAACTTCCCATCCCAGTAAAAATATGCTTTATAGAATGTCTATTGCTATTATCTTTTTACATATCGATTTGAATCTCTTTAAATGCCTTAAAATTGTCTTTAAAATCGTTTAACTTTACGTATATCTAAGAGCTTGTCACGTTTACTGCTTTGGCAATGTACCTAATGTTCCTAGCTTTCACTTGGCTTAATAATTTAAAATAACCCGCAGGTTGTTTGGCAAGATGGCACTTGCGTATCTATCAATTTACTTTCGATGTTAGGCATAGGCCTGGCAAATTAAATATCGTACCTGATGCCTTATCTCGTGACGTCGTCTCTCTTAATCTCCCAAATTTAATTCTGGATACCTGGTACCTCAATATGATTAAAAAAGTTTCCGATACCCCCGACAAATTTCCTACCTTTCGTGTATCTAATAATAGACTGTATAAATTTGTATCCTCGTCCCCACATAAAATATCGAATATACCTGAATGGAAACTTGTCGTGCCCACTGCAAATCGCAGTGAGGTGCTCAAATTATGTCACGACGATCCCATTGCTGCACACCTTGGTGTTACAAAAACTCTCGCTAAAATATCTGAATTGTATTACTTGCCCACACTTAAGCAATCTGTTTGTCGTTACATTAAGAGCTGCAAAATTTGTGGTTCCCATAAGAGTTCTCAAGACGCTCGCCCTGGTTTAATGGGTAACTTTAAGCGTGTATCTTATCCCTTTCAATTAATATCGCTTGACTTATTAGGACCTCTCCCCCGATCGAAAAGAGGTAATCAATATCTTTTAGTGGTTACCGATTGGTTTTCTAAATTTGTTATGGTGCAACCCTTACGTAAAGCTACCTCCGCAGCAATAATTAAATTCCTAGAACAAAATGTCTTTCTCATCTTTGGTGTCCCCCAGATTATCCTTTGTGACAATGGTGCACAATTTATCTCTAAAGATTTTCAGAATTTCGTTAAAAGTTACAAAGTACAAAAAATTTGGTTTAACACAAAATACCATCCCCAAGTAAACCCTACCGAAAGAGTAAATAGAGTTTTAATTACCGCTATTTCGTCTTATATTGATTCAGACCATACTACATGGGATGAACATATCTTTAAAATTGCTCAAGCTTTGCGTACATCTAAACACGAAGCAACCCAATTCACTCCGTCATTTCTTGTTTTTGGAAGATATACCCCAATCGATGGGAGTTACTATGGTTTAGTGCCTGACGATACTAACGTAATTGAATTTGACGATAAAGTACGTTGGGACAAGGACCAACAGTCATTACCCTCTATTTTTAACGACGTTAGAAAAAATTTGTTAAAAGCTTACGAAAAGAGCAAGGACCATTATAACTTACGTAAACGAAATATTTCCTTCGCCTTGGGCGAACAAGTTTGGAAAAAGAACTATGTCTTATCGGATGCATCTAAGAAATTTTCTTCAAAATTAGCCCCTAAATTCATTCTTTCTAAGGTCACTCGTGTCATTAGTCCCCTTATCTACGAACTTCAGGATGCTGAAGGAAAACGCCAAGGCAGGTGGCATATTAAAGACCTTAAGCCATTCTCTGCTGACCCAAATGCTACTTAAGTTTTCATGTTCCATTCTCCTCACGATTTACCTAATATTTTTTTGTTCTCACCATCAATTAGTATCTTTAATTACTTATTCCTTCTCTCATATAGTATATAATTTCTTACACGTTTAACTTTACTTACCTTAATTTAGCTATCTTTTTCTCCTGGTTGACTTTTCCTCGACCATACCGTTAGTCATATATCACTTCATTCTCTACACCCCCCCAATATAACTCTGTCGTTTCATTTAATTAACCCTTGAAATTTTCCTACTACATATTATTTGGTTTTTAGTATTTCTCTTATATGGTTTAATTGTGTGGTAATTGTCGTAACTTTGGTTGAAATAACTCATTGAATTTTTATGATTGGTTTTAGCTGATGTTGAGTGGATGATTTTTTTCTTTGGGCCAACATAGGAGTCATGACCTATGCCATTGTAAGAAATAGTTCATATTCGCAGTTGCAAAAAACTAGGACTACCTATTCCGTGTGTTTTTCTTCTGAATTGTTGCAATCGCCCACATTATACTACATCATTATTTCTTTCTTTTTCTACTAAATCTACATAACTTATAAACATTTTTTTCATTGTTTTTTATCGAACTTCGTGGTGAGATGCTATCGCTTCTTATTCTTATCTTATTAAATTCTCGGTTGTTTTAGCATATGGGGACAGTGTATCTGTATTTATAACTGCTTATAATTGGGCATTTTTGTGTGTTTAGGGTGCTACCGTTTTAAAAAACTACCTTAAAACAGTTTGTTTTTGTGTGTTTGTATCTGTAATGATACTTTTAAGTTGTCGTGTCTACCTTTGTCTGATTTTCTTATCGTAGTCGAAGCACTCGTTAGGAAAATGATCGCACTAGTTCTCTTGGGAGCCTAGTGAATGTCAATATATGATATATCTTATCTTGTCGGATCAATATCGCAGGTAGTCCTTCAGACTACGCTGTGTTTTATAGGGACAACTCTCTAACTTCTCTCGGACGCTTGTCCAAAAACTATACGTTTTTCTTAACCCGCTATCTCCGCTATGTCTTATTCTTCTTTCGGTGGACCTGTTCTTGTCCCGGAACACCCGTCTGCCACATAAGAATGATGTTCCCTCATTCCGAGCTACTAGTCACATTGGTTGGTTGAGTAGCGCTTTGCTATCCACCTTTCCCTCTGTCGCTTTTGCTCAATGCGAGCCCTTCCTCTACTTTCTTCTACCTGGAAGTGTCTCTTATGCACTTCAAAAAACCAACCTCCTTCTTTTTTACCTTTCCTATTTCTACTGCCTTTTCATTTCTGTTAGTCACCGTGTGGTTGCGCGGGAGGTTTCCACAGACACCTGGACCATGTCTCTGCGAATCTTTCGTGGGGTCATGCGGTGCCGCTGTCAGTGCATGGGCTCTGGCAGTGAGGGTATGTATGAGTGTGTGAATGTGTGAGTGAATGAGTATACCGTTATATACCGTATGAATATCGGGTGATAGGATCACCGATATCAATTACCGCCGGGTGCAGGGATGCACCCAAATGTCTTTGCCGGTCCCCCGTGCTGTTCTTGCGAACGGACCTGCCTCACAGGTTTCTCTTTTTAGAGGGCACGGGTCAATCCCATTTAAACGGCTCTACTGGAGCCACTCTTTTGTTGTTATCTATTGTCTTGGGTAATAACCAGGCCAATATCTTTGTCTTCTTTATTATCTTTGACAATACCCTTAGGTTTAATATCGTTATCTTATTGATTACCTTTAGTAATAACCTTAGTTTAGTATCGTTATCTTACCGATTACCATTAGTAATAATTTTGGTTTAATTTCTCGTTATCTTACCGACTACCGTTAGGAATGACTTCGAGTTATTTCGCGTTATCTTACCGGTTATCTTTAGTAATAACTTCTGTTTAAATTCATGTTACCTTACCTACTATCTCTTATAATCACTTTAACTTAATATCGTGTTATCTTATCGAGTATCTCAAATAATAACTAAAGCTTAATACCGTTATCTTATTCATTACCTTTGAGGATAACAACTTAAGCTTAATAACATTATCTTATCTACTATCTTCAACAACAATTTGAGATCTTGTTTTATCTTTTTATAGTCCTAACGTGTGGTATATATGACCAGACGTGGGAATTATTTTTTTTCCTGAAATTTAAGTGAAAAAGCTAACCCGATTTAGAGATGTAATTTGTCAGGTTAGCATATAAGGATTTAGTAGGTGGTACTTTTGGTAAATTTGTTGATTTACAACTATGTCATGAACAAGTTTTAAATGTGCATCATTAGGAAACCAAAGTACCAGTAACAAAATTTGCTGGAGTGCAAGGTGACGCACTCTCATGAACATTTTTTAATTTGGGCACTTCTTGCCAAAGGAAGAATAGTTTCAATGCAACACTCATGTGTGTTTGCACATAACAACTTTTATATTAGCTTTAGTTAGATAGGTTTAGATAGTTTAGGCGACTTGTCGCACCCGTGTTAGTTTAAGTAGTGTTTTATGCTCCCCGACAAATTTGTGCTGTCGGTAATTAGTGTAGTCAAAAACTATCCTGGTACTTCGGTAGACGTGTTATCGGTCGAAAAACCAGGTGGCGCCTTATATAAACATTTTGTAGGTTTTAAGTTAGGGTTTATATAGGGTAATTAGGATTTAGATTTTAAGCTGTTACTGTGCTAACAGACTTTTTCTTTTTTTAAGTTTTTTCTTTTGTGGCTTTGTCGCGATTGTTACGTGCCAAGGGTCACTTTAACATTTATGTTAAGTTTTCTTGATATACGGAAGTTTCCCGCCATAATTTTCAAATACGCGAGACGCGAGAATTTTTAAAATGAACTAGGCGGCGCTTCCGGCACGTCCGAGTAGTGAGTTTGCGCAAGAGTGCATATCCCTATAGGGGTATACCAATAGGAGACAAAGAGTGGGGTCGAGTTTCGCTGTTCTCGCCCTGAATCGTGGCTATTTTGCCTTGGATCGTGAAGTTATGTGCACGTGATTGTCTGGTAACGTATCTTAGGGTTTACCTATGTAGAAATCCCTTCTCTAATTATCTTTTTGTTTGTCTACCTCTACCTCCTTCCTGTCAAATCCCTACATAGGTAAGAATCTGCGTCAACTAGGGCCTACCGACCTCCACATCTGTAGATGGAGAGACCTCATGTCCACCTCAGCTAGCCGAGCTGTTCCTTACGCATTTGATAGCGTCGACGGATCCCGAGGACTTCAGAGAAGCGAACTGTAACGCAATCCCGCCGGATACCGGATTCCTTATGTAAGTAATCTTTGCTTATCTTGTGTTAAAATGACTCTCGTTTATCTTTAATTGTTTAATTTTTATATTGCAAATTATTGTGCAATATCGATGACATCATCAGTAGTTGACGCGCCGAAATCCGTATAAGAGTCGGCGCTGCCAACTGTGATAGTGTCTCTTACACCACGTTACCGGTGTAGTAAATATCGAACTTTAAATTTTAACTACCGTTTTGCATATAATAACCTGTTAATTTTAATGAAATAAAATATTGGGCAAATAAGAAGGATCGACTAGGAGCGATAAATAGAGAAATATTTCTTATTTTATTCATTTACGGCAATGCCATTTTACAAAGATTAGTTAAAAAATGTGAAATAAAAGGTTAAATAATAGAGAACCAATATGAGAACCCTGCGGTACCCCCCCGAGGTCACTGTTATTGGATTCGAAATTGAATTACCACATTTCACATATTGGGTTCTTCCAATAAGGCAGCTGTTTATCCATTTCAAAATATTGCCTTGCATTCCCAGTGCTTGCAATTTAGCTAATAATATTGAGTGATTAACCCTATCAAAGGCTTTAGCAAAATCTGTATATATGGAGTCCACTTGTACTCGATTCTCCAAAGCCATAAAGATTACATTTTTACAATCCCATGTAAGCTTCTTATTAACCAAGTAATCCAATAATTTAGGAAGTTCCAAATGATTACACACAGCTCTATAATTTGTTACATCCTCACAGAAAGTGCTAAAACATCGGAAAAGGTTAAAAAGCCTGAAAATATAAACGTTCTAGATAAAAGGTGGGTATTTGCTTATAAAGCACTTGAGGAGAATGAAAAGGATAGATATAATGCTAGGTTAGTAGTGAGGGGATTTGCACAGGAATGGGATACAAATTATAATGACCTATTTACCTATTCACCTGTTGCCGAAATGACTACCATCCGTGCTTTGCTGGTTGTAGAAAATCAGTTTTAATTTCCATATCCTCCAACTGGATGTGAAAGTGGCATTTTAAAATGGGCCTTTCAATGAAGAGGTTTACATTTTTCTCCTAAATGTATAGATTGTGAGCAGGGAATAGTTCTAAAATTAAAAAAATGTTTATATTGACTGAAGCAATCATCCAAATGTTGGAATGATGAAATTAATAAATTTTTGATAGAAATAGGATTTGCAAGATCAGAGAACGATTTCTGTTTATACATGATACTTTCTAAATGTGGAAAATTGTTTCTTTAGATCTATGTTGATGACATTATTTTAGCTGGTGCAGATGAAAAAGAGTTGAAACATAAATTAATGACAAAATTCAAGATAAAAGACAAGGAACTTTTAAAACAATTTTAGGGGCTTGAAATTGATGGTGATAAAGTTAATGGCATATTAAGGATTAGCCAGTTGAGATTTACAAAAATTTTATTAAATAGTTTTTATATGGATAAGTGCAGTTCGTTCACTCCAATAGACCCAAAATTGAAAGTTGATCTGTGTAATGATAATGATGAATATTCAAAGTGGCTTTTTAGGGATAGTAGGATGTATAATGTACTTAATGTTAGGAACTAGGCCGGATATTAGTTTTCTGTGAATTTCTTTAGTCGTTTTCAAGACAAAGCTATCGATGAAGCATGGAATAATTTAAAACGTGTATTAAGGTATTTGAAAACAACTGTCAATATAGGGTTAGAATATCACAGAAATAATAACACAAAGGATATGTGCTGTTGTGTAGATGCGAATTGGGGCGGTGATTCACTAGAGAGAAGATCTGTAACAGGATATACTTTTAAAGCTTTCGGTAGTATCGTAAATTGCTCAACCAAAAAACAAAATTGTGTATCATTGTCCACAGCGGAGGCTGAATTGGTAGCATTGTGTTTGTCAGTTTGTGAAGATTTATGGTTGAAGAAATTGTTTGCTGATTTAAATGTTAATTTTGAGTTTATAACCTTTTTTGAAAATAATCAAGATTGCATAGCATTAATAAGGAATCCTGCGAATAATCGTAGAGTAAAACACATGGATTTGAAATTTAATTTTGTTCATGATTGTATTTAAGGAGGAGTAATGAAATTGATATACATAGTCAATAAATCAGCAAGCTGACATTTTGACAAAAAGCTTATCTATCGCTACATTTATTAAAGTAACGTGCAAAAATCTAGTATTAGATTATATTAGCTGTTAAATCATATTGCCTTTATACTATGATATTCAAATTTTGTAAATAGAATTAAGTAGTTGCTGGAATTGGAACAAAAAATTTTATTTTTTTTGTTTGAAAAATTCATTATTCTTATTAGTTATAAAGATTGTATTTCAATAAAGTAAAAGGACATATTTGGGATCTAATTCACTTCAAGTAGTTGCTTTTTCTTGTTAAATGCAGCACGGCCTTGTGCTAATCTTTGTTTTATATCTTTTGTGCTTTCCCATCTTGCGTTATTTGGCTTCCCAGATAGCAGAAATCCTTATTCTATTGTAAATTCTGGTTTCCTATTTGTGTTTGGTTCTGATTTATTTTCCCTTCCGTAAAATAATAGCACTTTAGTTTTATTATTGTTAATTTTCATATCGTATCTTTCTGTTACTACTGTTTTCATTTCATTAGGATTTGCGTCTAACTCTTTCTTGCTGGATGCTAGTACCGCTATATTGTCTGCATATCTGAGCATATTGATTGATTTTTTCCGAATAATATTTTTCCTACACTGCAGAGGAAACAAAACTGCCTTACAAGAACGTATGAGGGACCATGCAAAGTTATTCGAATGGACGATAAAACAGTCATCATCAAAGACAAGGCAAGAAAATCACTGTTTCAATCAACAGAGTAAAACCAGCATATATGTAAAATGAACAGTTTGAAGCAGACAACACGAGTCACCAACAACCAAGTAGTACTCCATCAACAACAAGAAGTGGCAGAAGAGTACACTTTCCAAAGCGATACATCACTTTCTATCGTGACTAACACAGTCACTAGAAAGGAGGTATGTAGGTATGCAAACCAAGTTGCACCTAACAAACTTCATAGGCGTCATAGAAACGCAAACATGAACGCCCTTTAATAATAGACTCGCCAATCAAAACACCTCAAAATTGAATAGACTCGCCTGGGAATTCCGATTCTTATAATACAAACATTAAGTATAATGATCAAGGTGGCGAACTTTTGTTTGTTGTTGGAAATATATTGACAGGCAATAGCCAGGAGCAAGCATTAGCTTCTGAGTGTCTGAGTTTAACCTTTGTTCACGGTACACCAAAGCCTGGAGGCTAAACCAGAAGGTTGTGTGTCTTGCGCTAATGTAGGTACTCCATGCCCTGCTGGCAAGGTGCACCAAATCCTACCACCAGGGTCTGGACTTCCACCAAAGAAGGTTACTTTGTAAAACATTTTGGTATCAGCATCTGCTACTGATGGCGGTTCACCGAGAACTGATGTTTGAGTTGTCTGTGACATCCTCGTCTTTGTTGCCCAGTATCACTGAAGCGGACCTAGCTTCATGGACATGTGAATACCACACCTCGCACCAGTTCCGATGCCTTTTACGAAAAATCTGCCATCAGGATGCCATTCCACGCCTCGTATCACCGATAAGGGAACCCACACATTACATGGGACCTGTTTTTATCGATCTGCCACGTCAAGCGCAGTATACCGACGTCGATCTAACACAACTGTTACCTGCAGATCCCAGACGACAACGTATCTGTGAGTACCTACTCTTATGTTAATACATTTTAACGTAGGTTTCTTTTTGAGCCGTGTTTCTTAACAGAAACACTCATCAAAGTTCAAAGTGAATCCAGTGCACGAATTTCATGTATTCTTGTGTACAAACATTACACGCATTTAAATCTGCACTAAAGGACATTTGCATTTCTAGTGTTAACAAAATTTGTTCACATAAAAACTCCATTCTTATGCATAAATTCAAGGACATTTGTATATTGCATATGCATGTAGAATCTTATGTAACTGTTATTTTCAATTTCCTGTTACTGTATATATTTCTTGCAGATATTGTAAATAAATTATACACATTTGTTGTCTCTATGCATTCACCAAACAAAAAGTGACCTCACAAAAATACAAAATTATGATTGAACACCTACATCAGCAATCTTTTCCTTTTTTCTATGTTTGTTGTCTTTGAACATGGTAGTTGCCTTTCTTGTTAAATGCAGCAAGGCCTTGTGCTAATCTTTGTTTTATATCTTTTGTACTTTTCCCATCTTGCGTTATTTGGCTTCCCAGATAACAGAAATTCTTAACCTATTGTAAATTTGGGATTCCTATTTGTATTCTGCTTTTGACTTATTTTTCCCTCCTGTACATGCTAGCACTTTAGTTTTATTGTTAATTTTCATACAATATCTCTCTGTTACTACTGTTTCCATTTGATTAGAAGTTGCTTCTAACTCTTCCTTGCTGGATGCTAGTTTTGCTATATTGTCTGCAAATCTGAGCATATCGATTGATTTTCTCTGCATAAATTTCAAACATCTTTCTGCATTTAACAATAGACATTGCCTCTTCTATATCATCATCATTGGTCTTTAGTCCTAGAACTGGTTGGACGCGTACCTCCATTGTTTTCTATCCCGAACTAACCTACACATTTCCTTGAAATTCCCACAGCCTTCATCTTTCACCATCTGTGTGTAATAGTCTAATCTACGTCTACCTCTACCTCTCTGTTTTTCTTCCTCTGCTTCTAATATATTACACACTATTCCATCATGCTTTAGTATGTGTCCTATCATCATATCTCCTTTTTTACCGTTTTCCACATATTTCTTTCTTCCCCTACCATTTCGAGAACATCTTTGTTCTTAACTTTGTATATCCATGGTATCTTCATCTGTAGCACCACATTTCAAAGACTTCTACCTTTTTCCTGTCCGCTTCTCCTACTGTCCACGTTTCACAGCCGTATTGTGCTGGGTTCCACATGTTTTCAGTAATCTTTTCCTTGTTTCTATGTTTGTTGTCTTTGAAAATAGTAGTTGCTTTTTCTTGTTAAATACAGCACAGCGTTGTACTAATCGTTGTTTTATATTTTTTGCACTTTTCCCATTTTGTGTTATTTGACTTCTTAGGCAATAGAAATATTTAACCTCTTGTGAGTTCTCGTTTCCTATTTGTATTCTGGTTTTTGACTTGTTTACTCCTCCGTTACATACTAATACTTTACTTTTATCTTTGTTAATTTTCATACTGTATCCCTCTGTTAGTACTGTTACATTTCATTAAGAGCTGCTTCTAACTCTTCCTTGTTAGATGCTGATACCACTATATCATCAAACATATCAATCGTTTTTACCTGCATAATAATTTCAAATGTCTTTCTGCATTTGACAGTATTCATTGCCTCTTCCATATACAAGTTAAAAATTAATGGGGATATGTGGAATATAATTTATTATTTATATTATTTTTTTATTAATATACGAGCAAGTCCATTATAAAAAAAAATAAGAAAAAAAGAAAGGAATAACAAAGAAAATACAAGAAATAAAAAATATTTGAGCCATTCATATGAACTACACAATAATTATAAAAATATACCATCAGGCTCATTATATAAAGAAATAAGAAAAAGAAAGGAATAAGAAAGAAAATACAAGAAACAAAAAATATTTGAACTATTCATATTTAAATATACTTTAAATAAACTGTTCCGTAAGTAGCGCTTAAGGAATTTTAATGAAATATTAAATAGATCAATTTTACTTTTATTGATGTTAGTAGTAATTCTATAAATAGACGAATTAATACCATAGTTTGTTCTATGAAAACTATGAAACTTGTTACCTAGAATTTCTAGGTGGTACATGTAGACCTATTTGAGCAATGAGTTCAGGACAACATATAGTGTTATGTAATATCTTGTACAGAAGGTTAACATCAGATTTAACCCTACATTCCTGTAAAGATTCAATTTCAATGAAACTTTTAAATTCCTCAAGTCTGTAGTATGATAAAGAAATGTGAACTTTAAAAGCTGCATGTTTTAAAAATTTGATTTAGACATTTTCAAAAGCATAAACGTGTACTTAATAGTATGGAAACCAAATTGGATAAAGTTACTCTAGAGTACTACAAGAATGAAAAGTAGAGAATTTTAATAGAATCAACATTATTAAAATGGCCTGTAACCCTTTTCACGAATCCTAACTTTTAAAAGCTTTATTTATAATAAAAAAGAAATGCCGAGTGAAACTTAATTTAGACTCCAAAAGAATACCAAGATCTGATATGGAGTTGGCCTTAAGTAATAACAATTTGTTCAATGAATATTAAAATTTAATACGGTTATAATTTCTACAGAAAGAAATTAGTTTGCACTTAGTGATATTTGAATCCATTTTATTAACATAACACCAATTATTTAAGGCTTCAAGTTCTATTTGATTTGAGGCAACAAACTATCATTGTAGTTGATAATTTTAGAATAGACTTTCATGTCAGCAAATAATAGAAATTTTGAACGAACAAAGACAGTGCAATATCATTAATAAAAATATTAAAAAGCAATGCACCTAAGTGACTACCATGAGGAACTCCAGAAGCAACATTAATTATCTTAAGCCTGTTCCTAAGATAGCTATTTAGAAGTGGTAAATTCTCATGAATTTGAATGAAAAATAGTTTAGACCACAATATCGAATGGTTAACCTTATCAAATGCCTTAGAAGAAGTCAGTATAAATTGCTCGACCAAGGCATCTCAAATATATCGATTGTATTCTTAGAGCAAGGTTATAAGTTGTAAACCTTTCCCTTGAGAAGCGATGCTGTTCAGATATTATTATGTTTTTAATATATGATGAGATTCCATCAATAATCAAACTTTCAAATAACTTCGGAATTGAGCCTAGGATCAGTCATCAGATTTATTATCTGTTCTAAAGATGTGACTAACAAAACTCTTATTCTACTTTGCAGGAAACAAACCATTGTTGATGCATCTATTAAATAGGATCAGTAACGAATACGTAATTTTTCAAAAATGTTAGGAACAAGCTTCTCGAACCTGGACTATTTCAAGATGGCAATAAGTGTAGTAATACAAAATCCAAGCTCTTCAAGTTTTGTTTTTAAATGTTGTTCAAAAAAACTTTTTAATAACTTTATATGCGTCAAGTGGTACAGTGTCTTTCATTAAAGCTGTTTGTGCAGAGTGAAAAACAAAAAATTATTAGGTAATAACTTATTTAAGTGTGATAACTGTAACTTTGGAAGAAGAAAGCAACTTAATAAACAATGAATGCACGGACATTGATAAGGTGAGTGAATTTTGTAATCACATTTTCACTTACAAGAAGATAATGAGTTAAAACATAATCACCCGGCTAAATTAAAATTACAGTACACTGAGTTTGTGCAAGAAGCAATATCAAATTAAGATCATTTGTATTTTCTACTAAAAGAAACCCATGAGAAAATCAAACTATTAGAAAGCATAGTCCAGCATGCAAACACAAGTAAATCTGCCAACTTCGCGTGTGTTGGAACACAAACTCCTTTTACAGAGATTAACACTGATTCAGGTTTAGATGTGAACAATCAAACATTTTCTGACGAGTGGTTTGAGATTCTATATGGATATCCCCCTACCTACACAAGACCAGATAATAATAAGAATAATAATGTGGAAAAGTTCTTATGTTGCAGTCCAGATACCGGCGTCATATCACAAGTTGTTAATAATAATAAAAAATCGAAAACATCAAAATCGAAAACATGAAAAAATTTAGTATCAGTTAATATTTCTACTGATAGTGATCATGATGCACACCAAACTTCGAAACCTATGAAAATCAATCTCACTGAATATTGTTTAATTTCTAGAAATAATATTTCATTAATAAATGAAATTACGAATACTAATACGCCTGTTTCTCATTTGCAAAATATAAAAAGAAAATGTTTGCAATAACCACAGTGACAGCATTCCTTTTTTATAAATGCAAATTCCGCTTATCTAACAATTCTATTGTGTAATATGCGGTGTTTACGTGGCAAAGCTGATAATTTACTTCTCCTATTAGACAATAAAAAATTTCCTAGGATTGTATGTGTAACAGAACATTGATTAAAACAACAAGAATACATATGTATAGACAATTATAAACTCTGCAGTATATTTCATAGACAACGACAACAGCATGGTGGCACAGCAATTTACTCTGTTCTGAATTCCGATTTTGAAGACTATTCCACCTTCTATTTTTTGTGTGAAGAAATTAACTTTGAATTTTCCCATATTTTTAGTAGAATAAATAATATCCATATCATATGCATTTACCGGTCTCCCGCTGGAAACATCGACTACTTCTTTAACTCACTGGATTCATTACAAATTATGGTGTTGTCATTATCTCAGGTGACTTTAACATCAATTATAACAACATCATCGAGAATAATACAATCAAGTTACAACATATTTTTAATTTATACAACATGTCGATGCTAGTACATTAGGATGCTAAGGTTACAAAAAATTCAAGCTCCCGTACAGACTATATATAACTAATTTAAATTCTTCCTTGACTACTTCGGCTATTGCAATAAATAAAGATCTCTCAGACCATGAATTTGTGTATTTCAAATCTTCCCTAATTGTACCAAGCATTCGAAAGGATTTTTATCTGCGAGCTTTTAGTAAAAAAATAATAAAAAAGCATTCTCCGATTTATGTGCCCAGATAGACACTCATTCTACCACCGGTGACTTAAATATTAGATTTCAAACATTACTCATAAATATCTCATCAGCATTTGAAACATCTTTTCCTCGTATTAGAAGTAAAGAAAAATGTAAAAACTGGTTGACTACAGGCATCAAAATTGCTGCTAGAAATAAAAAAACACTGCATATCCCATGTAAACATTTCCCAAACGAAAATTTCATAAACGCTTATTATCGAGCATTGTTACGTGCCAAAAAAATTTGGCACTAAACATTCATATAGTTTTAATATGCGGGAATTTCGCGCCATAAATTTTAAAAACTTGTTGCGCGTATTTCCGTTACTTTTAGAAGTGCGTTGCGCGAGACTTTGCGCCGACGCGTGTGGCGGGAGAAGAAAGTGGGGAATTTCCGCAAGACGCTTAAGGATTTGCCTTTGAAGCGTGAATAAGAGTGGTTGGTCTGGTATCTTTTTATTATGTAGATCCCTTTTTCTTTTTTATCTTTGATTATCTTTCCTTATAAACCCTTTCCTGTCGTTACCCCTACATAGGAAGAAGACCAGCGAATTTGGACGCAACCTGGCCTAACAGCAGTTCACGACCCGAGATATATTAGCGAATTCACGGAACCCCGCAGCCGCCATCATGAAATAATCCTAAGGGAAGCCACGAGCCGCCATCAGGAAGAAATTCTGAAGGAAGCTTCACCTATTCACGTAAGTACCTCCTAGGGGCTGTTTAAAAATGGTATACTTCGTATACTACGTGCCATAATTTGCATATTGTGTGACGTCATTGACAATTAGGCGCTAATTTCCACATCATACAATATCGTTACCAACTGTCTTTTGTGTCGCTTGTGCGGCGTCGACAGGACTATAATAGCATATAAAAGAGATTTAAATCCATTATATCACTAGCTAAGGCTACTTGTGTAGCAAACAGTATATAACTGTTTAAGAAGAAATAAAAGGAATCGTGGATAATAGTAAATGAAATAACGGGTAGGGGTGGCTCCTCAAACCAAAACATTAATTTGCATAACTGATCAAATAAAAATGTAGTCGAAGTATTAAACAAACATTTTGTAACAGCTGCGTCCAATCTTGTAGCAAACAATAAAATGCCATCTATACAATAGATTCCTACAAAACATGGGCAATCCAATGTTCACAATTTCATGTTGTTCCCTGCTGATGAGTTGGAACTTATAGAAGTGCTGAAATTTTTCAAAAATAAACACTGTGCAGGGGATGACAACATCCGAGCAAAAGTATTAGTTGAACTACCTGTTGACATATTTAAATATCTTTCCAATCTGATTAATGAATCTTTCCAATCGTGCATCTTTCCAGAATGCCGCAAGCACGTTATTGTCATTCCGCTACATAAAGGGTGTTCCTTTGAGGTGAACAATTATAGACCCATTTCATTACGGTCGGTGTCATCTAAGTTGGTCGAAACATTAATAAAAAACAGAATTGTTAACTTTGTAGTAAAATTTGATATTCTTTCATGTGCCCAAATCGGGTTTTGTGTTGATAAATCAACAACAGATGCCTTATATAGTTTCTTGAACAATGTGTACTCAGCACTAAATAAAAAACATTCATTGTCTGCCACACTTTTTGTAGATATTAGTAAGGCACTTGAACATGTCAATCATGACATCCTTTTATCTAAATTGGTCTTTTATGGAGTTTGAGGAGTTGCAAACGATTGGTTCAAATCATACTTGGAAGGCAGATCACAATCTGTACGAATTCAAGTTGATCAGACTTCCAGTAAGCATTTATCATATTTAGGACTTCCTCAAGCTTCTGTACTAGGCCCTATTTTATTCCTAATTTTTATTAATGATTTTATATATTCAACTTCATATGCAAATTGTTCTTTGTTTGCTGATGATATAAGTATGAATTGGGAATCTGGTTCAATAACAACAATTTTTGCTGATATTAAATGTATGTTCAACTGGTTCATAATCAACAGACATAAATACTAAAAAGACTTGCATGAATATATTCAAAAGATATGATTTGATTGATGGTATTTTAAATGAGTTTTCTCTTAATACTGTAACTTTAACTTCGTATTTGGGCTTGATTATCGACCAGGGTTCGAACTGGTCTCAGCAAACCAATAGTCTTGCCAATAAACTAATGTCAGCTTGCTATGCTATAAAATCTGTATCCGGGCAGTTAACTGAGACAACCTCATTAAGTGTATACTATGCCTTATTTGATTCAAAATTGAGATATGGTATTGCCTTCTGGGGAAATACATTAACTATTTTTAAACTTCAAAAGCGTGCAATTCGGATCATATGTAAAGCTGAAAAGAATGCTCAATGCAAACCCTTGTTTAAAAGGCTCAGGGTACTTATTTTGGAATATTGATATATGAAACTTTAATTTTATTCTATAGATACCGAACCAACTACACCACTCCCAATACGTTTCATAATCAAAATACTCGCTCTGCAGATAATATATATATATATATATATATATATATTATATATATATATATATATATATATATATATATATATATATATATAGACCCATTTCCATTTCAACTTTAGTAAAAATCCTTCATATACATAGCACCCACTCTATATAATAAACTTCCAAACAGTATTAGATCATCAAAATTTAAAGATTTTAAAGCAGGTCTGTTGTTTTTGCTTTGTGAACGCTGCTATTACTCATTGGATGAATTTCTACAGGATGATTTGAATAACATGATGAATTGCATTGTATGGAAATTAGTTTTTAGTGATATTTGACTCTGATATATTTTAATCATATTGTATCAAATTTTAATCAGGTGTTACTAAATTGTATTAAACCTGTGAACTACCATTATGAATGGGTACAAAATAAACTACTACTATGAATATCCTTGAATTTGTTAAATTATGTAATAATATTTAGTTTTATAACAAGGTGGTTAATATCAACAGTATATCAACATATTGAGATGGGTCTGTTATATTCTTATCCAAGTATACAACAAAAAAAATGCTCAGTGAAAAGATTCATTATGAAATCGCCTTCAGTAACCATAGTTTTATATGAAAACATCTCCGAGGGAATTTCGTTCTTTTCTTTTAGAATTAACAAAGCTCCAGAAGCATTTTCAATTATTTTTCAGCAATGATTCAATCGTGTAGACATAGTTGTTAACATGCACCAGGCAACCTTTTATAACTTGAATGTAAGTTGCGCAAAATAACGTAGTCATCAAGTAGTTTGAAACCATTGTACACTTTCTTTTATCAAATCTTTAAGCTCTCTATTAAACTAAATAGGGTAGCTATCCCTATTAAATACTTTTTATGAGGAACATGTTTGCAGTGCAGAAAACATAATTTAATAGAAAACTTGCATAGCTAGTTCTGTGTTTGAAATGTACAGTAATTCCACTCAATTAATATTTGAGAAATAGTTGTTTCGACTACAGTAATTCATTTGAAAAATTGTAAGTAGTGTTCATTAACTAAACTGCATTTTCTGGCAAACCTCAACCGTGGTAACCAGAACTGGGTGATAAAAATCAATAGATGTAAAGTATCATCGAAATATGTTACAGCATTAGAATTATTTCTAATGACAAGATCCAGCAAATTATAGTTACTATTATAAACACAATTTATTTGATGTAAGTTTAGGTAACCAAAGATTTAACTCACTATTAATCCAACTGCATTCCCATGACATTCTCACAGACACCAAAAGCATTGATTTTCCACTTACATTTCGGCAAATTATAATCCCCAAGAAGATAAAAGCAATTTCCAGGATATAAATCAAATAAGTATTTCACAGTAGGACAACGATTCTCATATAATTGTAGGAGATATATATTATATATAATGCTGTGATAAGGGGTTGTTTAGGGGTGTATTGAATAGCAATGGTCGTGTAGTAACCATAAATTGCACTTGGAAGCAGAAAACTACATTTATTTGACAGAAAATTAAATAATTTGGATTTTATGTAAATAGTAAGCATTTAACACCCTGTATATAGAGCATAATTAGTTTTAAGCGACGCAAATAAACACATCTTACAACAATAGGATGCATATTTAGCATAGAAATAGGTAATTCATACATTAGGTAAATAACAAGTATTCAATACTCGGTATATAGAGCTTTATTAATTTTAAGCAATGCAAGTAACAATATCTTTCAGTAAAAGCACGCGTATTTAGAGGAAAGGATAGTACATGTAATTAAACACGCATTGAAAAGGGTTCTAATTAGTCATAATATAATACGAAGATGAGAGATAAAACTTAACGAAGCTTTGTGTAAGTGCACAGAAACAATCAACATTTTTGATAAGAAAATGCAGTTCAAAAATGCATAAAATAGACGAAAGTAAAATTGAAATTACATCATGTATTTTGTTTAATTATGTTAAAGGCGATATTTACACAAAACAACGTATGGTCTAGATAACGAGGCATCTGTGGCAAACAACCATTACCCGGAAAGCCGAATATATTACATCAGAAAACCACTTCAATATGCATGATATACAAAGACCTTATTGGTTAAGATAGCTACAGACTTGTTGAAAACCCAACCCACATGCAAGTGGGATCAACCTATATTTAATAGCGAGCAATGATAACAGTTCAGTTTTAAATTCAAGCAGGGCAAAGCTGTGCGACTCTGAATCAAAAAGTCACGCGTAATTTTAAATGTTTAATAAAAGATATAGTGACAAATAAGTGCTACACATATAAAAATTTCTTTTGCCGTTTAACGGCTCCGAATTGGGTGATAATAATTCCAAATTGGGTGATAATAATTCCTGATTGGGTGATAATAATTCGGAATTGGTTGATAATAATTCTGAATGGATGGATAATTTGAGGATAGACATAATAATTCAAATCCTAATGGATGGTATAATAATTTAAATGCATGGAAAATTCTAATTGATGGTATAACATTTCAAATGTATGGATAATTCGAATATGGGGATATTTTAAATGGATTAATGTAATACTTCAAATCAGCGTCGACGATTTTGGTACAATTTTGAGTTGCGAGATTCAATGCAAATAAAACAAAGAAGCACGAAGCAATTTATGGAAACCAAGAGGTTCAATTAAGCAGAGCAGTAACAGGTCAGATCTAATTAGTTTTAAGATATTTTTTCTATTTAAATTTGAATACTGAATTTACGTAATTTATATAAAAGTGTAACGAAGTCAGCACAAAGGTTTCTTTGATAAAAAGAGGTAGTTTTTGGTGACTTTAGATTGATTGCAACGCATATAAATTTTGGAATAAATAAGACTTATGATATTGATTGATTGAAGGGTGTATTTTAATAATTTTCAAAACTTGTACATAATATTTCTTTTCATTTATGGAATTAATTGACTTCATTTTATAATTCAAACAAATAGGTAATCAGAAAGAGGTGGAGAGAAAAAAAATTGATCATTGTGACGTTGTGCACTCTGTGTAGAGTAGTAAAAGCTAGCCGTGGCATAATAATAATATTAGTGAGATTTAAATTTGTTTAGAAAACACAGAGAGGTGGAGTTATTGAAAACGCTATTGACACCGAGTACGGCGTTATCATATTAACTTTTTATTGGACGGCCCAACTTTGGGGCTCGATTGTTCCTAAAAATACATAGCATTTTTATATGGCGACCCGAACGCGGGACACGAATATTTTACCACGAAGATAAAATATAGCGACCTGAGATTAAGAGGCACGAATTAAATCAAGATAAATTTGAAAATACGACCGTGGGATTTAAAAATAAAATAATTAAATTAAACCGGGGCTTTAAAATGTTTTAATTTGAGAAAATTACGAAATCAAAAATTCAGTAAAATTTGTACATTAATTAAATTTAGACAGATTTATTTCTGTATTTAAAAGTTTAGTGTAAATATAATAATTTCAAAAAAATGGATAAAAGGATATGGGAAACAAGGGAAGCACTAAGAAATCAAGGAGTGGAAATAGGATCCCAGGAGAGTGTAATAATCCAAGAAACCAGTTCTATCGAGGAAAGGCGGACCTTACAGAAAACTAAAATGATGGAGATTTTAATGGCATTAAACAGCAAAATGGACAAAAACGAAGAGGCCATGAAAACTTTGTGGAGAAAATTGTGAGGGTTACCGAAGAAATAGACTGTGTATGGGATCATATTGGAATAGTAAAATCAAAACAGGAAAAATACAAAAGCGAGTCAAACGATAAAATCACAAATTTAAATATTAAATTAGGGAACATTGAGGAAAATTGTGAAACGGAGTTCAGAACAATAAATCGGGAAATAAATAATTTAAAAACTAATTCAGGAAATTTTAATAATAGAGAACCAATTAGGCTAATTCAACCAAATCTTTTAATTGAACACTAAATTTTACGGGGACGGAAAATTAAATCCGAAAATATTCTTGAAAAATTTTAAAATGTTAGTACAGGGTTCGACAGACGAGTTATATAAATTAAATTTAGTCAAATCAATGCTGATAGGAGGTGCTGAAATGTAGTACAACTTAATTGAAAGCGAAATAGAAACATTTCAACAGTTTGAGCAGAAATTTCTACGGCAATTCTGGGGTGATAATCAGCAGGATAGAATTAGGAATAACCTGAGCATGCGAAAATACAATTCAGAAAAAGGAATGACGCGAGAGTTACATGCTATTGAGAAGTTTACCATAGCGAAACAATTAGATCCTCCTTTACACCATAAACAAATCATAAAATATTTAGCAGGGCATTTCAACGCTTAAGTAAAATGATATGTTGCGATGCAGAATATAGTAGACCGGGATACTTTTATTGAATATTTGCAAAGGTATGATGAGTTGGAATCTAATGATAAAATGGAAAATAATACTAGAAATCGACGCACGAATTTTATTAGGATGCAGAGAAATACAGAAACTCGGAGAACTCATTATCAACGGAACAATTATAATTATGATCGTGAAAGAAATTTTAATAATGGGAACTATAACAATTTTAGTAATGATTTTAGGAGAAACAGAAATACGGGTCAAATACCAAGGCGACAAATAGAGAGAACGAATCATGAAGGAAATAATAATAGAGAAAGAAATAGGCAGGAAAATGTTGAACGATGGACGCAAGCAAGGAATATTGATAGCACGCAAATAAGGAATAATCGCACATACGCAGAGATAACAAGTCAGGCAGGACCTTCCACGCGAAATCAAAATTTTTAGGTACGGACGAACCAAGGAAAATTCTACGGATTAACGGATATAAAAATCAGCGTGAATTAATTGAACATGAAATGGAAAATGAATTAGGAAAATTTGAAAGAAACTTATTACCAATAATTAATTTAAAGGTGAAAAATTAAATAGTAAGAATATTGATTGTTACTGGAGCAGAAGCATCACTTGTTGCAGAAGAATTTGTTAAACGAGAGAAATTGGGGGAGAAAGCGATACCTATAACAAGGTGTAATTTGGTGACACCGAATAATAAGAGATTTTGTAGAATAAATGAAATGGTAATTCTGAGATGTGAAATGGGAGATGTGAAATGGGAAAATGATTTTATGGTAGTATTTGGACTAAAGATAGATGTTATATTTGGGATGAATATTATAGATAAGTTGGGGTTTAAGATAAATGCAGAATGCAAAGAGAATAGGTAATAGGAAAATTTATAGCAAATTAGACTTGAAGAGTTCATTTTGGTTGATTCCATTAGCGCGAGAATCAAGGAAATATACGGGTTTTTCGGTAGAAGGAAAAATATATCAATTTAGGGTGGTCCCGTTTGGTTTGTCCTCGTGTACGGCTGCATTAGTGAAGCGATGCAGGATATTTTGGGACCGTATGAGGAATTTTGTATCCACTACGTGGATAATGTGTTAATATTTAGTGATAGTGTAGAGCAACACTTAGTACATTTAGATAGGATTTTATTAGAGTTGAATATAGCAGGTTTAAGTTTGAATTTGGAGAGGTGCGAATTTTTTCAAGATAGGGTTAAATTTTTAGGATATAGGATAGATAGTAAGGGTATAATTAGAAAGCAGGAACTAGGAAATATGAACTAAAAGGACCCTGATTTAAAAATAAGGGGGGAAGTTATAAATAAATTTGATTTACCCATACAAAGGGAAATGAAAATAAATAAAATGTAAAATAAATTTATGAATAGGTATACATAGAATAATAGAATAGGATAGGGATATAAGAATAGGCATTGAATAGAGTAGTAAAATAGGACATAGGTATAAGATTAGATGAATGTAAATAGGGGATTAATAAAGGAAGAGTTAGATTTTTAAAATGAAATAAAAATATAAAAATTATAGACCAATGTGAGTTTAACTTCACGTTGGGCGCCAAAAATGTCATTGTTCTAAAATTTTATATTTTAATTTGGGAGAATAATGCTGTGATAAGGGGTTGTTTGGGGGTGTATTGAATAGCAATGGTCGTGTAGTAACCAAAAATTGCAATTGGAAGCAGAAAACTGCATTTATTTGACAGAAAATTAAGTAATTTGGATATTATGCAAATAGTTAGCATTTAACACCCTGTATATAGAGCATAATTAGTTTTAAGCGACGAAAATAAACACATTTTACAACAATAGGACGCATATTTAGCATAGAAATAGGTAATTCATACATTAGGTAAATAACAAGTATTCAACACTCGGTATATAGAGCTTTATTAATTTTAAGCAATGCAAGTAACAATATCTTTCACTAAAAGCACGCGTATTTAGAGGTAAGGATAGTACATGTGATTAAACACGCATTGAAAAGGGTTCTAATTAGTTATAATATAATACGAAGATGAGAGATAAAACTCAACGAAGCTTTGTGTAAGTGCGTAGAAACAATCAAAATTTTTGATAAGAAAATGCAGTTCAAAAACGCATAAAATAGACGAAAGTAAAATTGAAATTACATCATGTATTTTGTTTAATTATGGAAAAGGTGATATCTACATAAAACAACGTATGGTGTAGATAACGAGGCATCTGTGGCAAACAACCATTACCCGGAAAACCGAATATATTACATCAGAAAACCACTACAAGATGCATAATATACAAAGACCTTATTGGTTAAGATAGCTACAGACTTGTTGAAAACCCAACCCACATGCAAGTGGGATCAGCCTATATTTAATAGTGAGCAATGATAACACAGTTCAGTTTTAAACTCAACCAGGGCAAAGCTGCGCCACTCTGAATCAAAAAGTCACGTGTAATTTTAAATGTTTAATAAAATGTATAGTGACAAATAAGTGCTACAAATATAAAAATTTCTTTTGCCATTTAACGGCTCCGAATTGGGTTGTAACAGTTTTTTGACCGCTACACTATATCAACGAATTTTAGTTCTAATAACTCAAGTAAAGTCATTAAATTATGCGAACCATTTTTAAAACAAACAAGTATCGATATTGTATGTGCTAACCGCCATACAGAAATGTTAGTTTGGTTGCTAACATCAGGCGCAGAAAGTTAATACAACTATTACCAAGGCCAAACACCTTTCCTGTTTAGTGCATAGCACATTTGCGCCCACTTTTGCCAGAGCTCTCGTAGAGAAAATAATGGAACCACTAAAGGTTCTGGCGTGTAACTTGCGCCTAGCTTTTTGTGCGGAGTACAGCCCTAGTGCCCTAAAACACTAGGCTTTGTGATTTTAACAATGGTAAGAATTAAAATAATAATTAATTAGATCAACTAAATAATTTGTTGTAGCGCTCTTATCTTTTCTTTTAGTAATTGCTCTTTTGATAATTTAACTTATAGAAGATGTTCGTTTGATAAATTTTCCTTCTCATAATTACACTACGTAATTTTATTTTTAATAATCTTCAATATTTTTGTTATAACGTTCCGTTTAAAAGTCGATTTTAAATGACTTCTAATAAATAACTTCGTTTCGATAATTACTGAGATAAACTCATTTAATAATTCTTTGGACATATGTGTAAATAACACAGAGAACAATTCTTTAATGATTTCGTAAAAGTACGATAAGATATGTTTTTCAACGCTTCGTAGAATTCGTCAACTAGATTTTTATATCATAATTAACAACTTTAAGATGTCGTTTTGTATTATCTCGTCTTACAAAACTAAAGCCGCGAGTAGGCTGTGTTTTATAGAAGATAAAATTCTACTTTACATCTGTGAATGTAAAATATGAACGTCCTTCAACCGTACGATAGATAGTTGGATTTTGTGTTATGTTATGGAAAAGCAATTAGTTGGAATGTAAAAGAAACGTTCTACAAAGTAGGTAGAAATTTTTATGGTTTATAAATTAAGTCCGAAAATGCTTTTGAAAGTATTGGAATTTTGTTGGTCCAGTTCGTGCGTATAACAAAAACGCATGGAAGTTAGCATGGTCTAGTCCAAGGGTCACGCAGCTGTTCGTGTTCGGTGGAACATGTGGATTTGACATCACTTGTTTTCTGAAAATGTATGTATAAACACCTGCCCTAACATGTTGTGAAGACAACATGTAAAGAACACCTGCAGAGCCAAGGTAAGAGATTAAATTATTCTTGCATCATGTCTACATTTGACACTAATGTGATGTTTCGAATGCTAATATTGTCTCATCGGCAGTATGTAAGTCCTTAAGATGATATCAGTTTTACCTAATACTGTTGCTGCATTTTAGTTTGATCATGATGAATTACGATGGTCCAAGATACATCAATGATTTTAGGTTTAGTTCTTAAAACTGCAGGGGCATCATCACCAGACTTCAGAATCACTTTATTGGCCTAGGTTTATTAGAAGAGCCAATCTGAAAAATTTATATCTCATTTAAGTTAATATTTAATTTTAGAGGAGTTTACATATTCATAATTAATTAATGGAAAAGGATTTTCTTGAGTTAAAGGTACTTAATATCAGATTCTGTTAGTTCACTGCATTGTACACGAAAATTTTTTTGCAGGTATCCCACGCATGTAAAATATTCCTGGAAAACCTTGTGGCCATATAAAGCATCCACTTTCCTCAATATTCATAAACTTGAATGTAAAAATTTGATTAACACAACCACAGAAAAAAATTAATGTTTATGCTAAACTTAAAAAAGTGAACTAAATGGGAATATGACATTTATCAAGGTTGTTTCGTATTAGTTAAAACAAACTATAGTGGATTTGAATTGTGCAGTGCGCTTGCGCCTCTTAAATAAAACGCGTGCGAAAGTGGTTTTGTGACGAACAGCGATGACTCTTCTTTCAAACTCGTAGCGGGATGGTTGTGCGTGACAAATTATACACAATAAAGTATAGTGCTTGCAACCCTGCATTCAACCAACTCCCCCGGGGGCATTCCAGCAACATCGAAGAGGACCGCACACCAAGGACAATTTGGTGAGTGAATTTATGCCTTTTGTTTGTTAATATTTTACATGCATACAGTTTTCGTATTTAAAGCTCGCGTTTTGTTCTATTTTCGAATTACAGTCCACGGTTAATAAGACGCGCCAGCACACTTTATCTAAGTTTAATTATTTGACATTTGGTCCTTCATCGCGTAATAGAACAGTCTATGGTGAATAAATTAATTCATTTCGTTTTAGCTTGTATGTATGTAGAACTTCGATTTGCAATATTCGCATCATATTTCTAATTACTTATATATAAAAAATTCGATCAAGTCTATTAATTAGAAATCATTATTTGCTTATAGATATATTACGATTTAGCAATAGTTTAGTTAGAGAGCTTTATTAATCATTTTACAGATATAGTGAAATAGTTCCGTATAGAAAACCTGTTGCAAATGTTGGATTCAAAGTTGTTCTATTGTAAAATTTTGTATACCTGTGTAAGTAGGTCACTCCGTTTGGCTTATGTACAGCTGCAAACGACATTCCAGTTTTATCGTATAACCTACCTGAATGTTTAAGGGTTTTAACCACTAAATATTTTAACTATATTTCTTGTTTGAATGACTAAACCCTTAGGGCGTTTTATAAACCTTCTTGTTAAGGGTTGTCAGGTCGTTTTAAAATACAATAGGAAGCTTTAGGGATCTAACTACTCGTTTCGCATTTTACATTACAAATTGGGTAATGACTTTATTGGATCATTTCGGTGATTGAATTTACAATAAGATTATTGTCGCTCGTTGTTAATTGGAATAATTGTCGTTTGTTTCTTCATACAAAATGCCTGACACAAATACGTCTGTAACTTTACTAAAGCTTTATGCTGCTAGAATTCATGAAATCTTCGAACTTTCTGAAAAGGCACAATACAATGATTCATTACACAAATTATTCAAATTGAAGTGTCGTATCCTCGAATCTGTCTATAAAGATTTTACTGAAAAGTACATTAATGTATTGGTAAACACAGAATCAGAATTGCAACCTGCTTTAGAGAATTTGTGTAAAACGTGGATGACGAATATTATTCTATTCTTTTGATAGAGCAAGAAATATTTTCTGCTGAAGTGAAAACTCCGTCTGCGAATCACACAAGTCGACAAGACAATAATTTTACACCTAGAGTAAAATTACCAAAAATTACTCTACCCCGTTTTGATAATGACCCAAAAAACTTTAAAACTTTCAAGGATATGTTTGATGTTTTGATAGATAAACAACCGCATTTAACGGACATCGAAAAGCATTCCTACCTTCTTTCAAGCTTGTCGGGTGAATCATTGACATTGTTGCGGTCTATTCCTCTTTGTCATGAAAATTACAAACTAGCATATGACACTTTATGTTCTAGATATAATAATAAACGTCTTTTGGCTAATCACCATTGGGGTTTAATAAAAAACTATCCGCCTATGCATGCGGAAAACGTAAAACAACTTCGAAATTTAATTGACTGTTTCACAGAAAACTTATCGATTTTGGGATCATTACAATTTGATGTTGAAAGTTGGGATTTCGTTCTTGTAGATCTTTTATTATGTAAACTCGATGAGGAAACTCGTAAACGATTCGAATTGCATTTCAATTCTACTGATGTGCCCACATTCAATTGCGTCAAAGACTTTTTGTCAAAACAATGTGTAGCCTTAGAGAATCTTGTCTCAAGCAAACAGACGAAAGTGCCTAAAGGTACTATTAATAAACAAGGTCTCACTTGTTCGAATTCTGACTTGAAGCCTAGGACATTCTTAGCTGAAACTAACACTTCTCCTAAGAACAATTCGTTCTCCTGCATCCTTTGCAAGGGAAATCATGTATTGTATTCGTGCGAGCAATTTCTTAAATTGTCTCCAAACAAGCGTCACGAGCAAGCCAAACATCTTCGGTTATGTTTGAACTGTCTTCGACCAAATCATAACATGTCGTCTTGTCCGTCAAAGGTTTCGTGCAGAACTTGCAATAAAAATCATCATACATTGTTACATGTTGTGCCGTCGATTGCTACGTCACCACCTTCTTCAACTCCAACTCGTGAAGAAAATTTGCAAACCAGTTCGTCTAATAATGCTACTTGTACTACAACAGTTGGGTCTGAGGCGACAACTTGTCTAGTTCTGCTACCCACGGTTTGTTTGAAATTCTCGACAAGAGAAATCAACCTCAAATTATTCGTGCTCTAGTAGAGACTGGGAGTCAAAATTTATTTATTACGGAGTCTTGTCGTAAGTCTATTGGTATATCGTCTCGTCCTTCTTCGATTCCTATTTCTGGTTTGGGCCAGACTTCACACCAAACGTTAGGTATGATATCTGGAACAATTCGTCCCATTCAGGAATATGATTCAGTCCCAACGGACAACAATTTGAAAATAAACTTAATGGTTTTGCCGTCTATTTGCGGTAATCTTCCAAACAAGTATATTCAAGAGTATTGGTCTCATTTGGAAAACATAAAACTCGCAGATGAAAACTGAAAACATCCTTCTCCAGTACAAATGTTATTGTGCTCTGATGTTGCCATTCGTATTTTGCTCGATGGGAAAATTGATGGCAAAGAAATTTCGCCTGTTGCTGTCAACGCCATATTTGATTACATGATATTTAGTACTGTCGATCCCATCTCAACCAATGTTATTCATTCGTTCTTTGTATCTGTCGATCCTTGTATGAATATTAATCTTAAACATTTTTGGGAGCTTGACTACATTCCGTCGAGAGTTTGTCGTCCCCAGAAGATGACCTTACTCTACAATCTTTTGATAACTCGTTGTATCGGTTACCCAATGGTAGGTTCGGCGTGAGCCTCCCATTTAGAGAAAATGTTCGTGAGTTTCCGGACTCGAAATCTATTGCCATTAAACGTCTATCGTCACTAGAACGTCGTCTTGAAACTAATCCAGACTTGCGTAATTTGTATGTAGATTTCATGCGTGATTACGAAGCATCTGGTCACATGTCGTTTTTATCAACGTCTCCAGCTGACAATAATGCGTATTTTATTCCACACCATTCCGTTTTCAAACTAGAAAATAATATACCTAAATTGAGAATTGTTTTTGATGCTTCGACTCGAGCTTCAAATGGTATTTTATTGAATGATACCTTACTCACCGGACCTAAGCTCCAGAAGGATATTGTAAAAATACTTTTGGCATTTCGTATTCCCAAGTTCGTTTTTGTCTGTGACATAAAACAAATGTACATGCAAATATTGATATCACAAACGGATCGTTCTTATCAATTGATACAATGGCGATGGAATCCTTCAGAACCAATTTCAACCTATCAATTGAACACATTTACATATGGAGTTTCATCCGCTCCTTTTCTTGCCATTCGCACTATCTTAAAACTAGCTGAACTAGGAGAAAATAGTTATCCATTGGCTGCTCATGCTTTGAGAAACAATTTGTATGTTGATGATGTATTGACTGGGTCGTCCACTCTCCAGGCAACTCATGAACTAAAACGTCAACTCATCGAACTACTACGTGCTGGCTGCTTCGAACTACGCAAATGGGCTAGCAACAGTCCACTACTGTTAGAAGATATTCCTACTGAGTATCAACAAGTAAAACCAAGTTTAGTCGCAAATGATCTTAAGTTTACCGTAAAAGTGCTTGGTCTTCAGTGGCACTCGATACCTGATAATTTTTCATTTGAAATGAAGTCTTTAGAAAATCGTCTTTCCAAGCGGATTTTACTTTCGACAGTTGCTAGGATTTACGATCCTCTAGGATTTATTACACCAGTTACCTTTTCACTCAAACAACTCATTCAACAATTTTGGGTGCTGGGGTTGGATTGGGATGATCCTCCTCCTGAATCTATTGTCATATTTTGGAAAAAATTTGTTGCTGAATTTTCATATATTGATTCAATTCAAATTCCTCGTTATATCCCTATTGATGAAGCCTGTAGTATACAACTACATGGTTTTTGTGACGCGTCCGAGAAAGGATATTCGGCTATTGCATATTTTCGTTTAGTATTTCCGTCAGGAAAAATATCTGTTCACTTTGTTATGGCTAGATCAAAGGTCGCCCCTTTGAAATGTCTTTCTATACCCAAGCTAGAACTATGTGCTACCGTACTTTTGTCTAAATTAGTACATTTTGTTAAAACTACATATTCAAATGTAACCTTTGAAAAAATCTGTTGTTACACTGATTCTTCTGTCGCGCTTGACTTGGATTAAGTCACCTACCTATCGCTTTAAAAATGTTTGTAGCTAACCGTGTTAGTTACATCCAAGAATGCATTTCTCCCGAACAGTGGAATTACATTAGTTCTTCAAACAACCCATCTGATTGTGCTACCAGAGGTTTATTTCCTTCGGTATTGCCCGCGCATCCGCTATGGTGGGCAGGTCCTGAATTTTTGTCGTTGTCTGAAGAAAATTGGCCTTTGCCAAAATTGTTCGTCCCTTCTCTGGAAGCATCTTCTGAGGAGAAACGCATTACTTTGATTGTTACTGTAGAGTCAACTTGGCTGGAAAACTTATCAAACAAATTTTCGTCGTTACACAAAATTCAACGTATAGTCGCATATTGCCTGAGAATCTTTAATGTTAGAAAAGCTACCATCAATTCGCTATTTTTATCGTCGGTGGAGCTTCACACTGCTCTTATGGTTATTGTCAAGGTGGTCCAATTAGTTCACTTAAAGTTGAAATCGAAGCCGTTCGTCAAGGTGAGCCTTTGCCTAAACATCTGCAACGTCTAAGCTTATTTCTTGATTCGAATGACATTTTAAGAGTAGGCGGGAGACTGATTCATTCCAGTCTTCCAGATTCCGCAAAACATCCAGCGGTATTACCCAATAAACACCGTATAACAGATTTGTTGATTAAACAAGTGCACACACAAAATTTACATTCAGGAGTAAACACAACGATGTACTTGCTTCAAGAACGATTTTGGATCATCTCATCTATTCGCGCAGTTCGTAGAATACTGTCTAAATGTTATCATTGTTATCGTCTTCGCCCTATTCCTGTCAGTCCAGTTATGGGTGACTTGCCTTCATTTCGTGTTTCTCAAGCCAAGGCCTTTAGTTCCGTCGGTATCGATTTTGCCGGCCCTTTTACGATTAACATGCATCGTGCAAGAGGCACCAAGACTTGCAAGGCGTATCTTTGTGTGATTGTTTGTTTCGCCACTAAGGCTCTTCATTTGGAAGTCGTATCAGACTTGTCGACTGATGCCTTTATCGCTTGCCTTCGTCGTTTTATTGCTCGTCGTGGTCGTTGTCAACGCATTTTCAGCGACTGCGGCACAAATTTCGTCGGCGCTAGTCGCCAACTTTAAAGGATTTCCGACACTGCGCAGAATCGTTAGCCATTTCGTGGCATTTTAACCCCCCAGCTACCCCTCACTTCGGAGGTATTTGGGAAAGCGCCGTTAAATCGGTGAAAACTCACTTATTTCGTGTCGTTGGAAACCAAGTGCTCACGTACGAGGAGTTTCATACGTTAACCACTCAGATTGAAGCATTGTTGAATTCAAGACCCTTGTGCAGCATAAGTTCGGATCCCAATGATCTTTCGTCACTGACCCCAGGTCATTTTCTAACTTTAGAACCCTTGACAGCACCGCCGGACCCAGACTTGTCTCATTTGAAAATCTCTAGACTCTCTCGTTGGCAGTTGATTCAAGCTATGCATCAAAGTTTTTGGGTTCGATGGCACAATGAGTATTTACACCAATTGTATCAACGTGGTCGGTGGTACAAGTCCAAGAGACTCGACGGCGTTGACATAGGTACTTTAGTGCTCATCAAAGAAGAGGGTGTTCCTCCTTTAAATTGGAAACTCGCCAGAATTGTAGAGCTTCATCCTGGAAACGATGGGGTACCTCGTGTAGCCACCGTAAAAACTTCACGAGGCAATTTGAAAAGACCAATGGTCAAACTATGCCCATTGCCGTCTCAATAATAAATATTAGTTATTTTAGTGTTCTTTATTATAGTTTCGTAAGCATTATTATATTCATTTAGTTCTACATACATACAAGACTCGGTCAAAGTTAAATTTTTCGTGTTAAGTTTAAAAAAAAAAATAGCCCAAAGCTATTTTGGTGGGCAGAAGTTTCGTATTAGTTAAAACAAACTATAGTGGATTTGAATTGTGCAGTGCGCTTGCGCCTCTTAAATAAAACGCGTGCGAAAGTGGTTTTGTGACGAACAGCGATGACTCTTCTTTCAAACTCGTAGCGGGATGGTTGTGCGTGACAAATTATACACAATAAAGTATAGTGCTTGCAACCCTGCATTCAACCAACTCCCCCGGGGGCATTCCAGCAACATCGAAGAGGACCGCACACCAAGGACAATTTGGTGAGTGAATTTATGCCTTTTGTTTGTTAATATTTTACATGCATACAGTTTTCGTATTTAAAGCTCGCGTTTTGTTCTATTTTCGAATTACAGTCCACGGTTAATAAGACGCGCCAGCACACTTTATCTAAGTTTAATTAATGACAAAGGTATAGAATACTTTATAGTATGATTTCCCAAAACTGTTCACTGTAATTAACAACCCAAACTAATACAATCATTAAACTAACAGGTACTGTTAAACGTAAACATGTGATGAGTCAACCTCACTTTGTTTATCCAAGGGGTATCTACCACCTTCAAGAATTGGTGATATGAAAGGTGGCGGAGTTAGCAATCTATAAAAGAGCGTCAAACACATTATTAATAAAAATTAGGTTTCTCTTCAAGTGTTTTTTTGAAATTCTAATTATAGCCCGTGAGTACTTAATGTTTTTGTTAAATTTGATTAAGAAATTCCTGGGTCTTCTTGTTTTTGTTAGGAATAGGCACCGGCAATAGGCTACTCTTGCCTGATTTCTTGTTGAGCACAAAATATAACATTTACTATTGTCGAGTTTATCTAGTATATTAAGGTCGAAACAGGAACACTAATTGAAACTATTTTAATCAATAATTATACATTAGTAATGGGTGTCCAACTATTATTGTAGATCTGGGTAACTATGGAATGTCCATCCTTACTTCACTCAAAATTATTGGTAAAATCAAAGATCGGAATGTGCTATACCAATACAAAATACAGAAACTTTATCATAATTCAAATATTTATAGTATTTACAGGAAGCTGTTCAACAATCAAAATTTAAAAAATTATTTCAGTTATGCAAAGTAATAATCGATATTGGTGTTTGATTCCAAAGCATTCTGGATTACAATAATGTTGGATACCTGTTTTTAATTCTTACAATTAATATCAAAAAAATATTAAATTTAATGAATTTACCATTAATACTATATTATTTTGTGACAGAACAATGAAGAAATAGCTTTACTTCAAAATGAAATAACTGCATTAAAAGAAAAATTGTTACACATACAAGATACTTCTCAAAGAAACATGTTATGCTGAGAGTGAAACATTGTCTACCTCAACAATATCAAGAGCAGAAGATATGAATCGTATAAAAGATTTAGAAGGATCTTGGGAAGAAAAATATGGAAAACTGCGTTCGCTTGCTTTAAAACTAAAAGGAAAATTACGCGAAATAAGTGAACAGCTAGCAAAGGAACAATACGAAAAGAATGAATTACAACAAAAATTGACAATAACTCACAAAACCATTCAAACATTGCAATCACGATGTGATTTACTTCACGATGAGTTAGATAACAATAAATCTGAATTGAAAGATTATGGCAAACAATTAGATCTTGCTGCAAGTAATAAAAGTACACATTTGAAAAACTTAGCTGATAATGAAGAAATAATTAGCAAATTGAAATCAGAAATTGAAGAATTGAACAAACAGAAAGCAAGTACGGACTTATGGAAAAAACAGGTATATATTTATTGTATATTTTGAATTATTTGTGTAAATTGCGATTGAAGCATTAAGTACATGCATAGCCAAATTTAGAAATATATATTTGTTATGATATGATTAATTTAAATTGTCTCTGGGCAAAAATAGCTCCGAAATAGATATGATTGGATATTTGTTAATAGAAGTTGTGAAAAGTAATGAAAATGTAAAATTATGTAAGGATAGTAATATAAATAGTTAACAAGTTAACAAAACTTGTGTAAAAAACGACATAAATGCTGTTATTTTAAGTTATTAGACCAACCAAAAATATGTGTTAGGGACAAAGCACTACAAATTTTAGCATTATTACAATAATAGAAACACTTGTTTTCAGTCTTTTTTGTACATGCTGTGGCTATTACCGATTATTTTCTCGTATTTTAGATAGCATGGTTTTATATACAGCAGCACAAAGATCACTGTAGTAGTATTATTAAGCTAAGATGTTTTTTCTAAGATTTTACTTTTTATGGCTAGGTCATATTTTTGTGGGTCTCAGTGTGTGGTATTTTAACTGATATTTTTTGTTGTTGCTAATTCTTTCACAACTTTTCTTTAAATGAGTTAGTACTTCTTTGCTAGTTACTCTTATTTATCCAAACGATGTTCAAAAGTGTTTGTTAGATCCGCATGTCAAATGACTTTAATGTTTGTAACAGCAAACCTGTCGGAGTACATGCTTCCATTATATAAAACAACACTGTGTTACGGTTTATTTTATAAAGCTACAACAAGTAGGGTATTAATTTTGGTCTAGGGACTTTTTAGAACTCTACATGGTGAAATTTCCAGTAAATAACTATCGTAAAGCCAACACCTGTGAAAACCACACCAAGTTGTGGTTCGCACGGATATTTAGGTTATTTTGCTTATCTTTGTAATTTGGGATTATACTAAGATGATAATTCTCACTGTTGGAATGGCATTGTTTCCACCCACTTGCGTCTGAGTGCTTCAACCTTTGCTGGAGGGGGTAGACATTTACATGGGATATACATAATCCAATCAGCAATCAATATTTTATTGGTATTCGCCACACGGTGCAGGATTCAGCATAGCTGGTTTTAAATTCCGTAAGATAATAGAATATACAATATTTGAAAAAAAAGAAAGACAAAAAATATTATAAACATGTGAAAAATGTAAAAAAAAACTAACAAACATAGCTGTGCATGCATAGATAACTTTTGCAACAAATATTAGAAAGATGTTACTCTTCTTTTTGCTTTGTTATTAGAATGTTGTGAAAATGTGCTCTAAGTGTGGCTTTGCGCTCTGCTGTGCTATAAAGGTATGCAGCAATATAATTGTAACAGCATTTAAACTTTTTTGTTGAGTCTAACGAGATTGTTAAATCATTCCTCAGGTTTACGTCTTGTGCACTGGCACGATATTGCAGCATATCATACAGATTTGTTGGCATTTTCGTTACGATCAAGCAATATATAAAACACACTAATTGCATCTGCTCCCTATTATGGTATTTAAATAGTGACCTTGAATTATAAAGTGGAGTTACATACACTCTATATTATGCATTAAACGAAAATCTAAAGCACACATTTTGTAAAACCGGTATCCTATGCACTAAAAATGCTGATTGGTAATTATAATGTACTAAATTGCAATAGTCTAAGTGACATAAAGCCAAACTGTTGCAAAGTTTCCACCTTATACAGTTGCTTAGGACGTGCTTGTTACTATATAAGAAGCACATTTTATAATATGATGTCCGAAGTACATGGTTTGCATGCTTTTCAAAATTTAAATCTTATCCAAAATTTCCCCTAGGTATTTAACATTATCCTTAGTTGTATTAACAGAGTCGTTCACTTGCGTGGACACGTGTGAGATCTTCATGTAGAAGACTGATGGTGTTTTCAACTGAAGAGATGTAGGAGGACCTGTACAGCAGTTCATCATCTGCATACGCGTGGTAACAACAAGCAGTAGTTAGTACCTGCTGCATCTCTTTAGTACAAATAGCAAACAGTTCAGGTTCCAATATACTTCCTTGTGGCACCCTTTGTGCTACCTCAAGTAATGATGATGTAAGATAGTTTCTGCCAGGGTCTTTTCTTGGAATGGGAATGATAATTGATTGTTTCCAATGTATAAAGTAAATGTCGGTTTGCAATGAGGTATTGATGATATACGTGAGCTTATCGAGGCAGAAAGGAAACGCTAACAGTAGAATCCAACTTATTTTGCCTGATGATTTTTGTGGCAGTGATGCTAATATCTGAATCTATATCGTCAAAATAGCATAACTCCAAACTTACTTACCGACTTCCGTGGAGTGCTTACGTGTTTGTAGTGCTTGATACTATCGTTCTAGCAGTTCTCACTCTCCCTACCTCCTTATACTGTATCGACCAGCGAAGCAACAACAACAGTAGCGAAGCAGCAACATCAAGCAGTAGGAAGCAATGACTGAGCACGCCCTGAGGTCTGGGACCTACGCATGAGTAGAAGACTACTGGGGTAGGTGACATTTGTGCATGTCTTATCCCTCTGGTATTTTACATATGAATGCAGGTTTCAAGGTTATAACTGGGAACATAACATTGGATCATTCTCTGGTGGAGATCTGAATTTAAATGTTATTTACATAAGACTTTCTTAAGTAAGATAAAACTTGCTTTACCTTTAACAATTCTAACTTTGGGATCTTGTTTACTATTTGTGTTTGTACCTATAATCCGTTCCACGGGAGCATGAAGTAGAAGGCAGGTCGTACTGAGAGCCCTTTACACCACTAGAATATCATGAGTGGGAAATTCAAAATAGTTACTTAACCTCATTTGTTCGATACTCAATTTAACCAAAACAAAAGACGACTATTTATAAAAAATTTTAATAGTAGCTGTACATAAAACATGTATTCACAATACAATATTCCATCTTTTGCAGAAATTTTCAATTACGTTTATAGTAAATAATTAAATGGCATAAGGTGTCCAGGTGTAGAATCATCAAGAGTGTGTTAGTAAAATTCAAAAAAAGGTGTAGACATTACTGTATAATTAATTTATAACTGAATTCGAATTCACACATCACTATTTTTTCAACCACATCTTCTAAAATGTCAAATTTTAAAATATTTGTTTTATAAAGCGAGGTTCAACCTTGTTTCTAATGATCGTAGGTGCGATTATTCTACTTAAAGATACAGTTATTTCAATACGAAATGTGTGAAACATAAATTTACCTTTTATAATGTGTAGGACTTACTCTTTTAAGACATATAATTACCATGATTGTTTACCGACGAAATGAGGTTCGTCAACGCGAATAATAGTCTCAAATTGCATGTGGGAATTTTAGATCATACAACTTGAAGAGAATGTTTTCAGAAGGATTTCTAAACAATATTTTTATTTCGATTTTCAATAGTATTGCTACAAATGATGAGCACTTAGTGGTTGAAGTATTTGTTCGATGTTTTAAAACAATTTTGTGGTTATAGGGTTTTGTGGTCTTTAACAATATTCGGTTTCTTTGAAAAAGTGGAAAAATAATAAGTTGAAATCATCTGCAATTGTATAACCACATATAGGTGTACCTCAAGGGTCAATTCTAGGCCCACTCTTATTTCTGCTCTACATTAACGATATAAACACTAGTTTAGACTGTTTGTTATTTTTATATGCAGATGATGCTACTGCAATAGTGTCTGACGAAAACTGTACAACTCTACAGACCAGTTTGCAAGTAAATTTGGACAAATTGTGCAACCGGTTTAATATGAACTTTTTACATATTAATGCATCTAAAACCTGCTACACAATTTTTCATAATTATAATAAAAGAATTCTTGATGTCAGGGTTCTCATTAACAATATCGAAATAAACACAGTTACTAATGTCAAGTTTTTGGAAGTAATTATAGATGAACATCTAAATTGGAAAGCGCACTGTTACAGTGTTTGCTCTAAACTAAACTCCTTGTGTTTTCTAATCATAAATTTAAGAAGTGTACTGTCTATCGATCAACTATTTCCAGTTTATCATTTGTACTGTTCTTCAAGATTGAGATTTGGTATTAGCTTCGGGGGTACATCTTCAGCTGCACATGATGTGTGTGTATCCCGACACGGCCGACTGCTTGAAAAATGGCAGGTGAGCATTTTTCACAAATATTACGCCCTCGTTCGGATGAGAGGTTAAATGGAGGTCCCGTGTGTGAGTGTTGTCACGCACGTTAAAGATCCCTACCTTGCCTGGAACGGCAAGGGTTCGGCAAAATTCTAAATTTCCAGGCAACAAAAAACCCGCCTCCTGGCCAATGTAGTACCTACAGGTGGAGCATTGGAAATGTAAATGAACTGCACATGATGTGTTTATATGTCAAAAAAGAATAATCAGATGCATTGCAGGTGTTTCGCAACTTGTGTCATGCAGAAGGTTTTTCAAAGAATATGGAATTTTGACCTTAACATCTATACTTATATTGGAACTTGCCATTTTAATATATAAAAAAAAAGGATAAATATCGATCCAGTAGTAGTTACCATTACTACAATATCTGTAATAATGCTCTAAGATTGCCTAACTTCAAATATAGAATTGGGAGGTTATCGCCAGCCTTTTTAGGCCTTCAAATTTTCAATAAAATTTCGAGGGACATTAAATCTTCACACAACTTAAAAACTTTTAGGCACAAATTGAAAATGTTTCTTTTGGACCAGTGTTTTTACGACTTGTATGAATTTTTTAAATGATTTTTTTAAATGATTTTAGTAATATTGACACATGTTTTATATGTAGTTTTATATGGCTCACTATTTGCCAATTTCCTTTTCCTAACATGTTAATCATGTAGTATATTATATATACTTATCATATGTACTATTATGAGTAATGTAAAATGTCTGACTTTTTTCTAAATGGTCGCCATTCTATGGAATTTAAATAAATTTTAATTTTTAATGGTAGACTTCTCTCTATTCCTTCATTCTTTATATACTCATGATTTCTCAAGTATACGTAGTTCATGCACACAGAAATAAATGTTAGGGAATTTCTGATTGAAAGTAAGAAATAAATAAATAAATGACTTAAATTTCTAAATTAAATCACAATCTCTTATATTTCTAATATTTTTCTATTTATAACTTTTGGTACAATATTTTTTTCTGTTCTAATTTAAGCTTGTTTTTAGGTAAGTGGTAAGGTTCAGAATTTAAAAAGAGAGTTAGATGCAAATCTAGTGGTGAGGAAGGAATTGGAAGATCAAATAAAAAAACTTAATATGGATTTAGATAAAAGTAAATTATTAAACGATGAAATTGAAAAACACAATTCCACCAGGAATTCACTTCTTGAATCGCACAATGAATGTAAAAAACAGTCAGTACTTAATTTGGAAATACAAGATTACGAGTTGACCCTTAAAGAATTCACACAAAAATTAGATAAAAAGCAAGATGCTATAATTAAATTAAAAAATCAAGTTGATCAACAGAAAAATACAATAAGTTCGTTGAAAGAGCAAAATAGACTTTTTGAAGAACGCATTCAAAGTGAAGAAAAAGATTTAAATTGTGCAAGGGGCGAATTACAAACTTATAAGAAGCGAGTTACTGATTTAGAAGCTATTATGATTGAAAAAGATGAAAAATTCTTAAACGTGACGCATGCTTTAGAAAATTCCAGAGCAGAAAATGAAGAACTATCTACTCACATGTCCAGAGTTGTAACTGATAATCAAAAAATTTGTGATACTTTAAAAAGTGATAAGCAGCTGCTTTACACTCAAAATTGTGGCTTAGAAATGAAGGTTCGAGAAATGAATGATAATATGAAATTAAAGGAGGAAGGATTGCAAGAAATACTTAAGGAATATGAATCTTATAAGGTTAGAGCCCAAAGTGTACTACGATCAAGTCAAGTTAGCAATGTAGGGTTAGAAGAAAAATTAACAGAGGATGTAGCTAGTCTTCATGCTCAGGTAGAGATTTTAACATCCGACATTGCAAAACTTCAGTGAGTTTTAAGTGATTTTTTTTTCATGTGTTAATGAGTAATTTTAGAACTTCGATAGATAATCTGAAGGATGAAAATTGTAGTCTAATATTGGAAAAAGAACATTTAAATAGTAAAGGGAAAGAAATTGAAAGTGCTCTGGATGAACAGAAACAGATGTATGATATTTTATCTACCAAACATCAAAAAACCATTTTGGAAAATTCAGAAACAATAAGCTTTTTAAAGGTATTTAGCTACTGATTAATTTTTGTTAATTTTATGACTGAAGGGTCGAAAAGATGTTGTTTCAGAAAAGATGAAATTTTGTAGTTACATCTCTATGGTGTTTTAAAATGTTGAATAGTACTGGAACGGATTTTTAAAATAAATTAGCAAAGCTAGGATTTTTTGCTTTATGCCTATATCATTTAAATTTTGCTTTAATTTAGTTCGTTTTCTCCGAATAGACACATTAAATTTCAGTTTTATTATTTGTCATGAAAATTTCGCTTCATAATCCACAAAAGTTTAGATTCCTCAATGAATCTTGGCAGAACGATTTCGAAGATAAATCAGCATGTCTTCTACTATTTATTAAAGACCAACAGCAAACAATATACTGCATTTAATAAATGTCATCTTCTAATAAAGTACATCACAGAATTTTTATAAAAGCTTTGGGTCTCGTCGAACTTAATATATTTTCGACATTACGATTAACTACTTTAAATCCAAATATTCATGACTAAGTTAATTTTGCTTCATAACTAAAATAATCATTGTTGCTCCAAATATGAGAATTAATATTGTTAGCGCTAAAAGAGGGCAGTGGCTCTTTCGGTACTTAGATTGGCAGAGACTGTAGGGGTCGGTATGGCAGTCTAAGACACACTACCGCGATGTGGAAGGCAAAGGGAAACTACCACATTACCTTCCAAGTACACAGCGTACTTAAAGTGTAATAGTCCCCCCCGTTGGATCTCCGGGAGGGGACTACTTCGGAGAATGCGATTGAAAAGTTCCGAATAAGAGTCGGGAACATTTTGCCAGTCGGAGCATGGAATGTTAGAAGTGTGAAGCAAGTAGGTAAGCTAGAGAACCTAAAAATTGAAATGAATGGTTTAGAGCACTAGACATAATAGGGATCAGCGAAGTTCGGTGACCAGATACGGGGGTTTTTGGACTTCAGGGTAATTCATACAGGAGCAGAGGAAAGAAATTTGGTGTGGGGATAGTTTTGCGAAAAAAGATAGGATACTGTGTAGAAAATTACTTACAAAAGAACGAAAGAGTACTCATGGTTAGATTAGAATCTAAACCGGTAAACACAGTAATAATACAAGTATACATGCCCACCTCTAGCTACAGTGACGAAGAGGTAAAAGCGATCTACAAAGATATCCAAGACATTAAGATATGTAAAAGGACATGAAAATTTAATAATTACGAGGGATTTTAATGCAGTGGTAGGTGAGGGTAGGGATGGAGCGGTATTAGGCTTATTTTGTTTAGGCATGAGAAACGACAGGGGAAATGGTAGAATTTTGCGACAAGAACAACTTAACCATCACAAATACATTATTTCAACATTATGCTAGAAGACGATATATGTGGAAGATGCCCGAAGATATAGGAAGATATCAAATAGATTACATTCTTGTTAGACAACGGTTTAGGAATCAAGTAAAAGACTGTAGAAGCTACCCATAAACAGATATAGACACTGACCACAACATCGTAATTATGAAGGCCGCACTTAAATTAAAAAATTTGAAAAATAGGAACAAAAAAAGCCACTTGGACTTTGAGAAACTAAAGGATAAAGATATTCAAGGAAGATTAAAAAAAAATCAAATGAATTGCTGAAAGATATCGGGAAAATATCTGATACTAAGGAAGTAGAAACAGAATGGAATAACATTAAATCCAGCCTAGACATGGCGGCCAGAGATATTCTGAGGTATACACAAAAAGAAAATAAGAAACCATGGATAACAAAGGATATCCTGAATTTAATAGAAAAAAGAAGAAAATACAAAAATAAATCAGACGAAACAGGAAAACAGAGATACATGGCCATAAAATGGGAAATTATTTGCAAATGCAGGAAAGCTAAAGATGGAAGTAGGAAAGATAGATGAAGCATACAAACTAATTAGAATCAATTTTAGGGATATAAAACCGTATAGCAAAAATATAAAGGACGCGGGAGGGAACGTCATTATAGAAAATGTAGAGAAAGTGGGTAGATGGCAGGAATATATAGGGAATTTATATGCAGGAGAGGAACTAACAGCATCAGAATAGAAATCAGACATTGAAAATGATGACTTGGTATATCCTATACCTAGAGACAAGTTTGAATTAGCATTAAAGGCTCTGAAAAATGGGAAGGTGTGTATATAAGGTTTGTAGATCTGGTAAAATCATTCGACAATGTAAAATGGAAAAAATGTTCGAAATACTCAAAAAGATTGGAATTAGTTATAGGGATAGACGAATAGTGCATAGCTTATACAGAGAGCAAACGGCAGTAATAGAATTAGAGCAGGAATGTAGAGAAATGAACATTAGGAAAGGGGTGAGACAGGTATGTCTTCTATCCCCATTAATTTTTAACTTGTACATTGAAGAGGCAATGAATACTATCAAATGCAGGAATACATTTGGAAATACTGTATAGGGACAAAAATTAATATGCTTAGATTTGTGGATGATGTAGCGGTATTAGCATCTAGCAAGGAAGAGTTAGAAGCTGCTCTTAATGAAATGGAAATGGTTCTAACAGAGAGATACGGTATGAAAATTAACAAAAATAAAACTAAAGTACTAGTATGCAAAGGAGGGAATATAAATCAAAAACAAGAATACAAATATGTAACGGGAACTTACAAGAGGTTAAGGATTTCTGCTACCTATGAAGCCAATTACACAAGATAGGAAAAGCATAAAAGATATAAAACAAAGATTAGCACAAGGTCGTGCTACATTTAACAAGAAAAAGCAACTACTGTGTTCAAAGACAACAAACATAGAAACAAGGAAAAGATTGCTTGAAACATATGTGTGGAGCACAGCACTGTACGGCTGTGAAGCCTGGACAGCAAAAGAAATGGACAAGAAAAAGGTAGATGCCTTTGAAATGTGATGCTATAGACCTCGGCTTCTTAAACTGTGGGTCGCGACCCCCAGGGGGGTTGCGAGACTACTGAAAGGGAGTCGCAAAGATCTGATACTTTTCAATCATTATAAATAAAATTTTAAATTTAGTATACACACTACGTACAAATATAAATACAAATAAAAATCATACAAAATACTATTGTAGTTTTATTATAACTATTTTTTGAAAAAAGTGGCAATGCAAAACTGTTATGTAGGGCCTATAAATGAAAATATGGAAGTAGCATTTAAAATAATAAATACAACACGCTCCTCGATTTTCAACTGAACGTTCGACATTGATGTCTGGCCGCCGGCGTCAGTGTTTGCAAGATAACTTAGTGATTATAAGTACCCAGACGCCGCGTCGCCTTACAGCTTACACATACAATACGGAAGCATAATCAAGCTAGGCTAGGCGAATCGGCATATTATTTTTATAAAAGAATAATAAAAAAAATTAAATGAAAGCTTCTTTTTCGGCGTCTTTGTGATACGGTGCCTTTGTGCGCTGCACACTTTGAACACGCCATGCGTCAGGGTTGATCTGATCGTAATTTGTTGTCATTGCACTGGTAAAGATTCGAGTGTAGTTATTTTTCTGTTTGTACTTCAGTTTGGACTCAGCTTTGTCTTCGTAGTGACATGTGTGTATTTACTGTGTAATTTTCAGTTGGTGTTTTTAATTATTACGTTAAAGTTCAACTACATTTTGTTTAATTATTTATTATTATTTAACCATCATGGATAAATGGCTAATTAAAATTCCAACTAATAAGTCTGCCACGCCGTCACAACCAAGTTGCAGTGCTTCAAATCCGACTTCTAGCAAAACAAAAAAAAGAAAATATGACGAATCATATTTGCAGTATGGCTTCACATGCGCTTCTCACAACAATGAAGAACAACCAGTGTGCTTAATTTACAAAGAAGTTTTGGCTGCAGAAAGCATGAAACCGTCAAAACTGCAACGACATTTGAATACTAAACATGCAACGTTATCAAAAAAGCCAATAGAATATTTTGAGCGTCTTTTGCAAACATCAAATAAAGAAAAGAACACTTTGGAGAAGTATGTTAGTTTGAATGATAAATATCTATTGGCATCGTATGAAGTTTCGTATTTGATAGCAAAAACGAAAAGCCTTTTACTATTGGAGAGCAACTTTACTACCTGCAGCTATAAGAATGTCTGAAATTGTTCATGGAAAACAGTATGCTGCTGAAATTAGTAAAATTCCATTATCAAATGACACTGTGTCCAAAAGAATTTCAGACATTAGCAATGATCAATTTCAACAGCTTCTTATGAGGCTTAAAGACAGCTCAAAGTTTGCAATACAACTGGACGAGTCGACAGACATTTCAAAAATGGCACAGTTGTTACTTTTTGTAAGATATATTTATGAGGGAAGCATTCATGAAGATATACTGTTTTGTCGTCCTCTGAAGGTCATACTGTGGAAAAGATATATATAAAAAGTAAATGAGTTTTTGAAAAGAAGGATTAAATTGGAAAAATTGTGTTGGTGTGTGCACGGACGGTGCTGCAGCAATGACCGGACAAGATCTTGGTTTTACAGCATTTGTTAAAGCTGGAAATGATCATATTAAATTTACACATTGTTGATTCACCGAGAGGCACTTGTTGTTAAAAATTATAAAGGTGTCCTATCTAAATGTTTTTAGTCCTGAAGTTATTTTCATTTTTTTTACATTTTTTTTATTACCGGAATAACACGAGGGCATATAATAAGCACAAACAGGAACAAATGGTCGTGTATGTATATATATATTGCTGTGATATTCTCCTGTTATGCGGGAACTGGGTCCTTTCAACAAAAATTCTAGTCCCACAGATTGGGCGTCATAAACGGCTGTGGTCCTCTTTTCGCCTCGGCAGCTCACCTAATGTTATAAACCTCCTCATTCATAAAAAAAAACAACACATTCCTACCAAAAACATCAACGTTAACTCTATTTACATCAATATTCAGAATACATTAAAATTTCAAAATTAAAACTCAGCATAAATTTCAGTTTTAAAAAGAATTTCAAGATTAATTTTATTATCATTTTAATGTGCATCCAAAATTAAAGTCCTTGTTGGATGCCTAGTAATTAATATAACAATAGAAGCAGACCGAGTCTGAGTATAAAGGAGCATCTACCACCCTTTACGTTAATTAACCAGGTTCGTCTAATTGAGCTCAAAGACATACCCAAATTTTCATCATATTACCGAACATCAAACTAAATACCCTTTCTACTTCAACAAGCAAATTTCATCTTAAAATTAAACTTTTATGGTTCGTACAATTTCACTAATGTCCATTTAAAGTAAATCAATTATAAAGTCATTCAATACACACAAAATGTCAAACAAAATAGTATAATTTACTTGAAGGTTACTGTCCTCGTAGCTTCAAAGTATCGTTTCTTTAGTTAATCACACCATTCAACAGGATTATATTTACGGCTTCTAATTCTCTACGCTTTTAAAATTCTCTCCATCACCATTTATTTAAAGTTGTTTCTGGGCTTTTCCGGAACTCATCTGTGTTTATCTGACCCTTGTTTCATGGATCCAGACACGTATTTGAACCATTTAATTATTAACACCCCCGAAAAATAGCAAAGAAATTCTTGCGTCTGTCACCAATATACGCCAAAACTGCCTACTTTTGTGTATACATTTGTCGTTGTAAATTTTGCTAATTGGTACAGTGAAACTAAATTTTATTACCTTGTATCTAAGTGCACTGAAGTACATTCATGTTAGCACGTATATAACAAACTATTTTGAATCACAAAATATACAAGCAAACTTTAAATTATTTAATCAAACTAAAATGCACTGTTTAACATCTTCAATCAAGTCGCGTATGTACGAGCTTTTAACGCATCGAATCGTCAAAAGTCTAAGAGTCTAAGAGAGCGAAACACATATTACCGCCTGTATATATAGCGAATAGCCGGCACGTCGCTCTGTTCCCCAAAACGGGTAATTCTAAAGAATTCCTCATTCTATGTTCCCAGTCTGTCGCTTGCGCGTCGATTTTTACGAATTTTCACTCGCCCCATTTAAATCTCAGAAAATTTCCACACGGCACGCAAGCATGTCCGAGAAAAACTAATTAATTTTGTACAGAAATTGTTGTTCTACCTCTGATATTTGCATCCTATTTTCAACCAATTGTGACCCTCGTGACGTTGCTTAAATCCCGCCTTTTACAATATGTGTCTTCGCTTGACGCATTTTCTCTTTCCTTCTCTAACCTGTTCGTATTGGTGCAAATCGATATTCTTTATTATCGATTATTTTAGTCCACATGGAGTGTGAAATAACCCAGCTTTAGCAATTCTCGTAACTATTATGCGACGTTTTCCCCAAGATTCTTTGAAACATTAATTATCTGCAAACTTTACGCCGAATGTGATATTTAAACTACGCAGGTGTTAAAATAATATTAATTCTCAGAGCTTTTAAATAAACCCAGGTGTTCAAACATACTATTAATTCTCAGAGCCTTATTCCGTGGTATTTTAATCTTGGGTTTTACAAGTTTCTATAGGTATTATATGTTACTAACGGTTTAATTAACTCCAATTAAAATTGATTTCTATCCTTTCATTTTTAGCGAATACAACTTAAATATTAATTATTACATGTACACTTTGTTTTACTACCGGTTGCCCAAACTTGAATCAATTAATATAAATCTTGCAGGTAATTTGTCTTTGTTTCTTTATTAGAATAATTAAATTACACGCAGAGCTTTTTTAATACTGCTTCTTTTGATATAAAGCGTCTTATAAATAATTTAAATTTCTTATTTTTACTGAAACAACCGAGTTTATTTATGCTTCATGGTTTTAATAACGCGTATTATTTAATGAAATTCCTTATACACGGTGATTAAAATTATTTGATGTGATTATTTAATTTTCTACCCTGGTCTAAATATGAGTAATATATATATATATATATATATATATATATATATATATATATATATATATATATATTGATATGATAATGACGTACTCGGTGTAATGACGTTTTACTTAACGCCACCGCTCTGTGTTCTCACTTCAAATTTTACTAATTTTATTATTATGCCACGGCTAGCCCTTTTTGTTACGATGATAAATTTTTTCTTTCCACCTCTTTATGATTATTTGTTTGAATTGATAAAACTAAGTCAATTAATTTCATTTAATGAAAAGAAATATTTACAATTTTGAAATTCTTTAAATACACTCCCCAATCAATCAATATCATATATATCATTTATCCCAAAATTTATATACTTTTAATTCAACCTAAAGTCACTAAAAACTACCTCTTTACCAAAGAAACCTGGAACGTTCTAGAGCTCTCTATAATATATTACGTAAGTTTAACGTATGCAATGTTTGTTGTTGACTTCATTACAAGTTTTATATAAATTGAATAAATTCAGTATTAAAATTTTAAATAGAAAAATCTCTTAAAATTAAATAGATCTGACCTGCGATGTGTTGTTCGTGTTGCGGATCAACACCCCTTTGTTGTCCTCATTCGTTTAACAATGCTCTGCTTAGTTGAACCAATATTTGAGTACAGTTACCCCTTGTTGTCCAAAAATTACTTTGTGCTTTATTTTATATGCCTTGAATCTCTTCCCTTCAATGCTTTCGACGCAGCTTACAATTGTACCAGAATTGTACCAAAATTGTCCCCTTGGAATCCACTTAAAATTAGAACTTCTTTTCGACACAACTTGAAATACTATTATCGACGCAACTTGAAGTATTATTATCGACGCAACTTGAATTATCATCAACGCATACTTGAAATATTATTATCGACGCACTTTGAAGTGTTACATCGACGCAACTTGAATGTTACATCGACGCAACTTGAAGCCCTATTATTATAAATATTTAGTTTAAATAAATTACCCAAATTCTACTCACGTTTTCTATAAAAAAAACGGCAAAAACTCTTTGTAATCGTTGCACTATTATCACTGTAACACACACTTGATATTCTATTGTACTTTATTTAAATTACGTGTGGCTTTCTGGTTAACAATGTCGCAGCTTTGGCGTGCATGAGTTGTAAACTAACCCGTCTTATCATTGCTCTGTGTTATATAGGCTCATCCCACTTACATGTGGGCTGGGTTTTCAAGCAGTCCTGCAGATTATCTCAACCAACCAGGCCCTGTCTTCACCATTCCCTGCATTTTGAAGTGGTTTCTGACGTAGTTTATTTGATTTTCTGTGTAATGTTTATTTTCTATTGATACATTGTTATCTTTGCCAGACGTTCAACTTTGTCTGTTGCTTTGTATAGATATCGCCTTTTGGATAATTGAACAAAATAAATTATGTAACTTTAATGTTGTTTTCGTTTATGTATTTTTATGCGTCTTTGAAACTGCATTTTCTTATCAAAAATGTTTATTGTTTCAGCGTAATTCCATAAAGCTTTGTCAGGTTTTATCTTTTATCTTCGGCGTCTTTATTTTATAAATTGTAGAACACTTTTCAATTACATGTACGATCATTTCTCTAAATACGCGTACTATTGTTGTAAGATATGCTTACTTGCATCGCTTTAAACTAATTACGGTCTATTTACAGAGTGTTAAATGCTTGCTATTTACATAATGTACGAATTACCTATTTTTTGCTGAATACATGCAGTTTTCTGATTCCTATTGCTATTTATTGTTACTACACGACCCTTGCTACTCAATACACCCCTAAACAACCCCTTATCACAGCAATATATATATATATATATATATATATATATATAAATATTTAAGGTAGGTATTTACACAAGATAAATTTATCACAGCAATATATATATATATATATATATATATATATATATATATATATATATATATATATTATAATTAGTTTTTACACAAGGTAAGTTGATAAATACTTACGTATTGAAATTAATAAGATGAAATAATAACTTAGACTTTTAAGTAAAGCCCAAATGATCATTTCAAATCGAGCTAGTAATTGAAAGAAGGAAAATATA